>CM033625.1:31979062-32239062 GCA_019453435.1 Rhinogobius similis
TTCATAAAAGGGTCGGTGAAAACATGAGTTTTTTGCAATTGTGTCTTGATTGTATTAAAATAAAGATTGCTCAAACATGCAGGAATCACTCTAAATACAACGTGAATGGATAAATGAGAAGGGAAAACAATTAGCTATGAATAATGTCGTTCAAACCTCTTAGAAGTTCTGATGTTCCCGTTAAATTCCTGTTCTTTTCCCGTGTATTTCCGCAGCTTGATCAGAAGAGAACAATATCTACAACGATGAAGGCCTTGGTAAAGCTTTGCCATCACAAACACCAACTCATTGTCAAAGACTTTCTAAACTGGGTGTATTTTATTAACTCTCTGCTCTGTTTCCCGATAGGTCCTCACTCTCCTGAGTGCAGCTCTGTTTGTGGGTGAGTCCTTTCAGAAACGTCACAAACCTCCCGTGGCCTGTAGTGTTTAAATAAAGGTGCACTATGTAACTTGTCTAGTGGAGGGTCGTCGCCATGTTTGTCGTCATGGAGATTGTGTCAGATACTCTACAATGATCTATATCGGATTTATTCAAATGCAGATATTTTTGTTTGCAAAAAACACAGCTTCACTTGGTGTCACTTGTTTGTTCCCAGTTTAATGCCACACTGTGGAACATTCCAGGCAAAGCATTAACATCTTCATGGAGACGAGCTGATGGTGGACATATAATAGTGGGCAGTTAATGTAAACTTAAAGCTGGGGTGTACAACTTTTCTTTCCTCATAATCAGTAAATAGTTTCCTCCCTGAAAGTGTTTTGTAAAAGCAGAAGTTTGTGGGGGAAAAATCTGATCTTTACGCGCTGTCTTCAATTATTAAACATTTCATCTTTTCAGACGTGTAAGACAGAACCATGTGTCACTATATGACACTTTGAGCTGATTGGCTGAGCAGGGAGAATACCCCTACTTCAATTTTGTGTCTGAAAAAGCTGTTGTAAAGCTGTGCCAGTGGCCAAATTGATGCATGTGATATTATTGATGAGTCAAAGAGTTTGTAAGAGCGATGAATGAGTAAGAGGGGTTTCCTGATTTCACTTGTTTGAAAGTTAGATACCCCAGCTTTAATGGCACTTTATTGTTATCTCTTTTAATATTGAACTAAACCAAGTCTGAATCCAGACAAAGCTAAAACTAAATCAGGACTAAACCAGGACTAATCCCAGACAAAACCAAGATTAGGTCAGAACTAAAAATCAGGACAAAATCAACACTAAATCAGGAGTAAATCTGGACTAAATTGAGACTGAATCAGTACTTGAACCATGGACTAAACTAGGATTAGATCGGGACTAAAAATCAGAACGAAACCAAGACTAAGTCAGCGCTAAACCGAGGCTAATCTCAGAGACAAAACCAAGACCCCATCAGGACTAAAAATCAGGACTAAATCAGCACAAAACCAGGACTCAGTCAGGATTAAACCAAGACTAAAAATTAGGACTAAACCAGGACAAAGTCAGCACTAAACCAAGACTAAACCCTGAAGAAACAAAGACTAAAAATAAGGACTAAAGTAGGACTAAATCAGCACTAAAAACTAGGACTAAATTAGCACTAAACCTGGACTCAATCAGGATTAAATCAAGACTAAATCAGTTCTTAAACCATAGACTAAACTAAGACTAGATCAGGACTAAAAATCAGAACTAAACCAGGACTAAATCAGCACTCAACCCAGACAAAAGACATAGTGAACTTCTCAACCCTTTTCCTTGTAACGCGAATGGAAAGTAAAGTGTAGACAAGTCACAAAACCTTCCACTGTTTCCTGTCTTTTAGAGCAGTCGCATCAGCAGCAGGCGATCTACCCGGGCTGCTGGACTCAGTGGTTCGACAGAGACGACCCGACGGGCAAAGGAGACTGGGAGACTCTCACTGAACTACGCAAAGAATATCCAAATCTGATCTGTGAAAAGCCGCTGAAAATCGAGGTTCAGACGACAGCAGGAGGCAGCGTGTCTTCGACCGGCGACGTCATCTCTATGTGAGTGAAGAAAAGGCGCAGATATGAAGGACTTTAACGCGTCGGACGGTTTTGACCAAGGACACACCAACAGGGAGATGTTCTAGAGACAGCCTTTTAAGTTAATAAACAAACTTGGTAGCTTTTATGATCAAATCTGAAAAAAAAAAAAATTGTGATGGTAGGGTAAGGTTGTGCAATGATTCAAGAACTATACCAGCACTCAGCCAGGACTAAATCAGGACTAAACCAGTGCAAAACTAAGACAAAACCAAAACTAAATCAGGATCAAACCAGGACTCGATCAGGACCTAAAATCACGACTAAACTAGGACTAAATCAGTACTTAACCAGGACTAAACCCAAACAAAACCAAAACTAAATCAGGACTAAAATCAAGACTAAACCAAGACTAAGTCAGCACTAAACCATGAACTAAGCCTGGACTAGATCAGGACTAAATCAGCACTAAACCATAGACTAAACCAGGACTAGACCAGGACTAAATCAGTACTAAACCCAGTCTAAATCCAGACAAAACCAAAACTAGATCAGGACTAAAAATCGGCACTAAACCAGGACTCAATCAGGATTAAATCGAGACTAAACCAGCACTAAACCATGGACTAAACCAGGACTGAATCCAGACTTAAAATCAGCACTAAACCAATAATAAATCCAGGACTAAAACCAAAACCAAAACTAGATCAGGACAAAAAATCAGCACTAAACCAGGACTCAATCAGGATTAAAACGAGACTATGAAATCTAATAGTACTATGAAATCTAATAGTACAAAACCAGTAATGAAAATGGTGGAAAAAAAGAAAGAAAGTGGTGCATTGGCAATTGTTATATTTGTACAGTTGCAAGAGAGTTTTTGGTATGTTTAAACACATTTTTACACTTTAGATCTTATTAAGACAACAAAGTGTTCATAAGGTTAAATATGAGCAGTTGATAATAATAATTCTAATTTTTTTCTTCTACAGATCCGACACCACCCTTGGCTTTGCATGTGAAAACATAAAGCAAACCAAGACAAGGATGTGCAGTGATTATCAAGTGCGCTTCATGTGTCCAGTGGAATTCTGCCACCCAAAAGGTAAAATCTAAACACCTGAACACTTAAAGATACAACGTTACTTTTCTGGTGCAAAGTGTTCGCCAACTCAGTAAGAATAGGTGTTTTTCTGGGTGTTTTCTTTTCAATAACAATATCTGTAGGAAATTAATTGTAGATAGATAGCAAGGCAGTACTATTTCCAAGCAAAAGGCATATCCTGCACCAGAAAAGTTGCGCCTTTAACAATAAATGAGTGCAAATATGAAGGGTAAAGGGACAAAACGGTCCATCTGTGCTCTGACGCAGGCTGCTGGACTGAGTGGTTTGACAGAGATGACCCCACTGCTGCAGGACAAAGGAGATCTCTGAGAGAGCGTACTAAAATCAGTCATATTATTTTTATGCAGCTGCGGTGTTAATTCAAGCAGGAGGACAGAATTTCTTCTCTGTCTGTGACTATCGCCCAAAATAATAACTGCTGCATTTAGCTTTCAACTAATCACATCTCAAGTTGTTCATATTCTGTAAATCCACTCTTCTTGTAACAGCCTCTTCATCTCGTCTTCACCACATGCTCTGTTTTTATGTTCTCGGGTGTTTTACATCTATCTATAAAATATACCCGTACACAAAGTGGAGACGGATGATCAATGCAGAGAATCACCCAGACAAGTGCATTTGGTTTGATTCAAGCATTAATAAAAGAAGATATTTTAGGCTTTTGTACATACCTCTGATGTCTGGTTGATTTCCTCCTGATTCTTCACCGTAAACATCAGCACAACAAGGTGTCGCTCTGCTGGACTGTGCTGCACTATGGCGAGCAAAGATCCTGAGAGAGAGCAGCCGATTTTTGCCAAAATGGCTACGAAAGAGGAATGGTCAAAACCCAACAATCAGGCCCTGCCACCAGCTTACTTTATACATTAAACATAGAAAATGTAGGAGGAATGTATAAATACAATATAATAAATATAATATTCCTCTGATATTTCCAAGTCTAATTCGAGTAAATCAGACATCAGAGGCCAAAACTACCGAGTCTCAGCTTCAGAAAGATTTGTTTGTGCTCCAAAGGTTTCAGAAGTAGCTTTAGTTTGAATTGGGGCTCATTTTAGTCAGAAGTTTTTGGAAAAATAGCTCTAAAGTTCTAAAAGTCGATTTTGCATACCATCTCACAGCAAAATGTTTATTTCTAGGTTCTAGGTTCTAGGTTAGGATACAGTCAAATTGTATTATTAAATGTGGATTATTTGGTCCAATTCATCAAAAAGCCTGAGGATCAAGAGAATCTGGCTGCTTTTCACCCCCGTCCCATGGTTCGCACACTCCTGGTCAAGGCCCAAAACAAATCTACTCTCATCGCTTACCTTTCAACTTTCAAGTGTGCACATGTACCACAACATTTTTTTCTCTGTGTGTTTAATGTTGCAGTTACATAAAGTCAAATCCTTGATTCTAGAAATGTTTTCTGTTTTTGGGTGGCAAGTGCAAAGTAACGTGCTTAGTTGGAGTTCGAATCTATTGAATTTCTGAGAATGTTGTTTGCGACAGGCTGTTGGACTGACTGGTTGGACAGAGACGACCCGTCAGCCACAGGAGACTGGGAAACACTTGAAGACCTTGTCAAGGAAAATCCAGGAAAAATCTGTGCCAACCCTCTGTACCTGGAGGCCCAAACCACCAACGGGAGCAGTGTGGCTTCAACCGGGGATGTCATTGCAGTGTAAGTGACGGCAACTCTTATGTTTTCTTTCATTAAAGCTAAAGATGTTTGTGTTCTCAAATGGTCGTAGAGTATTTTTACTTTTTTATACATATATCTTTTAGATTAGATTAGATTAGATAAATACTTTATTAATCCCGAAGGAAATTGCACCGCTGTCCGTTGCTCACATTCATGCATACACAAAAAAAAAGAAAGACACATTCAAGTAGACCCCACAAAAGATTAAAATGTGGTAGTCAATACACACCACACCAAACAGCTACAAAATAATTTAAGTCCATAGGGAGTTAAAGGCATTGAAATCAGTGTTTTAAAAAAACCAGCAGCACAACTTGTCATCTCCTGCCCCTCCCTGAGGTGGCTGCATTATACAGTCTGATGGCACGAGGCACAAAAGAGTTCCTCAGCCTGTCCGTGGAGCAGCTCAGTGAGAGGAGTCTCGTACTCACAGAGCTCCTCTGATGGAAAAAGACTGAGTACAGGGGGTGGCTCTTATTGGACAGGATCACTTTAATCCTGGCCAACGTCCTCTGCTCCACCACCTTCTCCACAGAGTCCAGGCTCAGTCCAACCACAGAACCCACTTTCCTTATGAGCCGATTTAGTCTCAGAGTGTCCCTTTTCCTTGCGTTGCCGCCCCAACATACAACAGCATAAAAAACAACACTGGACACAATAGTCTGGTAGAACATGTTCAACAGCATAGAACAGACATTAAAAGAGGCCAGTCTCCTTAGGAAGACTGGCACAAATGCACAAATGGAAAGCACTTGATTGATTGGTGTTTTGGTTGATGTTGGAAACCGACAGGGCCCAGAAGTCAAATCCAAGCATTTATGTGTTGCTATTATGTTGTTGACATCTGTTTTTCAGCAAAACATTGCCTTTTCACAATACACTTTATTTTGTTAAAACGTTTCCAACACGATTCATTTTCTTTACAGAGCCAATCCAAGCACCGGTTTTGTGTGTAAAAACACTGATCAAAAAAACGGAACATGTGAGGATTACCAAGTGCGATTCTACTGCCCTGAAAAGTTCTGCGTCCCAAAAGGTAAGTTGGTTATTCCCCAGGTTAAGCTTCAGAAGATGAATTTACAGTAGTTCAGAGTATTTAAAAGACTCTAACTAAATCTAATGCTAACTTTCAACGGTAGAAACAATCAAAAAAGATCACTTTTGAATTTCTTGAACGCAGGCTGCTGGACTGACTGGTTCGACAGAGACAATCCCAGTGGGACGGGCGACTGGGAGACTCTCGAAGATCTTTACACTGAACATCCAGGAAAAATCTGCAAGGACCCTCTTCAGATCGAGGTCCAAACTACAGCTGGGAACACTGTGGGCTCAACGGGAGACGTGATCGCTGTGTAAGTGCCAGGTGATGCGCACTGTTTGGTTTGAATATTATGACTCAATATTTGCTTTTATTTTGTTTCACAGATCTGACACTACTACTGGTTTTGTCTGCAAGAATTCTGACCAGTCCAAGTCCTTGTGCAATGATTATAAAGTCCGTTTCTTCTGTCCTGAAGAGTTCTGTCATCCAAAAGGTCTGTCTGTTTACCGTCGAAATAATATTCTAATGTTTCTTCTATTTCCTCATGAAACAGCCGGCACCTTTAGAAATACAGACTAAACCCTGGTGTCAGTAAATCAAAATGATGAATTGACAATTGCATTATAATATTACAGATTTGAAAAAAGGGCAGTTGTTGCCAAACAGCTGTGAATTCCATATGCGGTGATTGACTTCAGCAAGGCGGAGTCTAGGCTTTGTTTGTGGCCCACACATGGCGTTTAAATCATTGGACATGGCAATGGAATCAAAAATCAAGAAGTCAGGAGTGAACATGGGGAGAAAAAGTAATTTGGGAGCAGGCTGCATTTACATTTTTCTTTTTACAGTTAAAGATGGGCAAATGTAAAGGGTGGGGGGATACATTTGTACATAGATATTAATTTTACATTTTAACTTGGTTTCATGTTTATATTTCAATCTGGTCTTTTGGTCCCCCTATTGGTTGTGGTGGTTATAAATTTAGCTTAGATTGTTTATGCCACGGCATTTAGGATCAGTTTGGGGCGTGTCAACATGGGATGATGTGGGCGTGGCTTCCAATGACCCTGAGACATCTGTGCCATCGACAGAGGGATATGATGCTCAGGGATAGTGTCGAAGCCTGTGCGTCTGTCTGAGGAAAAATAAATACCAAGGAACCTGCTGCTGAAATTTTAGGTCTATTTTAAATAATGTATTTCATGTTTTAGTTTTGTATAGTAGTTACTCATCACCAGTCCTGTCCAACACATTGTCAGGTGACCAAACGTCTCCATGACTCACTGCAAAACTGTAGACAACGTTATTTGGGTATATAATGTCAAAAAGTCCCCAAAACTCCAAAAAAAAGTTACATCCCACACACTTGATCACGGGTGTTATTGCTAATGCTAGTGAGGTTTGGCTCTTTACCAACATTTGTTTTTCTTTTTCAGGTTGCTGGACAAAATGGCTCGACAGAGACAACCCCAGTGGGACGGGAGACTGGGAATTGCTCAATAACTTGATTGATGAAAATCCAGGCAAAGTGTGCGAGAACCCTCTAAAGATCGAGGCCCGAACCACATCTGGGAACAGCGTGTCCTCAACAGGGAACGTGATCGCCGTGTAAGTGTTTATGATGCAGTATGTCATCACGGTAACCATAAAACAGGAAACAGGAAAGCGGGACATTAACGCACTTTCTTTGGAACAGATTTGACTCAAGCGACGGGTTTGTCTGTAAAAACTCCGACCAGTCAGGGGGCATATGTGAAGATTATGAAGTGCGATTCTTTTGCCCAGAAGATTTTTGCAACACTCAAGGTATGTATCAAATTTAGAATTCACAACTTTGGGGCTGCAAAGTTGCTATTGTTTACCTGCTGTCATCACAGAAACATCTGGATGTTGATTCATGAGTAGTTTGCATTTTCTGCCTTTGCCTGGGGGGGTTTACTTTGTGTACTCTGTGTTCCCGGAAAGACTTAAACTTGGCTAAACTCTCTTGTTCTCTTGAGCAAGCCTAGTGCAAGATCTGTGGATGGGTCTATGGCTCTTTTCTGAAACAATTACCCCTCCCTTCTCCTTATTCCTTCACTGCAAAAATGAATTTCTGGATGAGTTAAAATGTCTGATTTCAGAATATTAATCTTAATTTCAGATGTTTTGACCAGGTAGGATTAGTTAAGACTATATATTTGTTAGAAATAGATTATTTTACTTGTTTCAAACTGTTTCTGACTTGTTTCAATACAATATTTTCTTATTTCAAGCAGAATTTTCTGCCAATGGAATAAGATAATTTTACTTACCACATTGGCACATTTGTTTTCTAATTTTAAGATAAATTATTTCATGATCGGTCAGAAATACCTTGAAAGTAGTGAAATATTCTGCATTACATAAGAAATTAAATCTCATTGAGTCAAATTTACTCAAATCCAAAAAAAGTAAATTCAAGTAATTTTAAGCTAGGCTAGATATATATTTTTGGCTGTGTTCACAGCTGAGCGCTGTAGGACGCACTGCCCTTGCTCAGACAGAAGAGACACGCCCCTTTACCATGAAAGCACCGCCCACAACTAATATCAAAGTTTGACATAAACTTAAGATCAGAAGCTCCAGAAGTTGCTGGGTCACTACTAGGGATGTAACAATATGCCAATCTCATCTTTCACAGTACGATATTTATTGCAATATTGTGGAGAAGAAAAGGAATTGTAGCTATGTTACTTTTTTCTGTCTAAATGCCTTAACAAGCCTTTGAATCATAACTATCATTTTCCAAAGATTAAAGATATAAAAGTGCTAAATAACAGTTAGCTATTAGTGATGTCTGCACTGAAATGGAGCAAAGGATCTATATAGCTCTTATTTGATCCAAACCAGGTCTAAAACAGGACAAATTAAGAATATTAATCTTGTCTTCTTAATTAGAACAGTATACTCTACTACTTCAGGACTATTCTAGGTCAAAACTAGGTCTTACCCAGGTCTTAAATAGAACTACACAACTGAAACTGGTTCTAAACAAGGACAAACAACGAAGGTAAAAAAAAAAAACATGGATTAAGTTCACTCAAAATTCAGCAACATTCTTGAACTACAGAGGATAGCATAGTTCGAGGCCAACTGTTCCAGATGAAACCAAGAGGAATCACACCTTTTGAAAACAAAGAATGTTATATTATATCTCCTTCTGTCCTACTATCTGCTTGGGACAGAACAAGGTCAATATATTTAGGATTTCTGTCCTTGAATGCAGGCTGCTGGACTGACTGGTTCGACAGAGACAATCCCAGTGGGACGGGCGACTGGGAGACTATCGAAGATCTTTACACTGAACATCCAGGAAAAATCTGCGATCAGCCTCTTCAGATCGAGGTCCAAACTACAGCCGGGGACAGTGTGGAGTCCACTGGAGACGTGATCGCAGTGTAAGTGTCACAAGTCTGAGTTTAAGTGCACAATTTGACACTGCTATATCTAAAGTAAGTTGTGGTGTTGATTTCGATACTGAGAAGAATGCTCAAAGCTCAATATCGATCCCACAATTGTAATAAAAACTTTTTCTACAATTGAGTGTAACTTTAACACAAAATATAGAAAATCTTCTATTCAAAACTACTGAGGAAAGGTCTAAATTTGTATTGATTAGGGCTGCACTAACGATTATTTAGTTAATCAGTTATTCAAGCGATTATTCATTCGATTATTCGGTTGTGCGAAAAAGCCTGTGAATGAAATATTTGACCCAGATAAAATTGAAGTGAAGACGTTTTCAGATGAATGAGTGTGTTCATCAAAAACACTAAATGTGCACATAACCCGGGTATTTTATATGTGATTTCCGCTCTGTCGGAGTTATAAAACCAGTTATACGAACTAAAGTCTGTGTATAGACCAGTTAACGATTATTCTATTACTTTAGTTCTGTGTTTTTAAATCTTTTTTGAGTTGTGGCATACTTTTTGAGATTCCATGGCATACTACCCAATACTTAAACATTATCAAATCAAACTATTTCGTAAAAAAAATATGTTACATAACTAGGCAAATTATGTTATGTGCCCTTGTCAGAGTCTTTAAAGTTAGATATAGTGAAGGTTTTGATAGCTGATCACGGGAGAAATGCTCAGAGTAAGTTTGGCGATGATTTAAGGACATAAAACAGCTGAAAATTCTCCAATAAGTGACATCTAGAATCGGAAAAAACATCACACATCGAGGGAGTTCAGCAGGGAGTGTTTTTGACGGTCGGAGGGAGAGAATTTTCTAACCAGCAACTCCATGTGTGTTTTTGATGACGGAACATTGTTAGAACATTGTTAAAAGCTCAGAAAAGTCTCTATAGCATAAAATGTGTCCTTTAACAATCTGAACTCTGAACTCTGACTGATTGATTTAGTACATTGAGGTATAAGTTGAATTGTAATGATCATGGCTAAATGTAAATTCTTTATACAACCCTAATCCCAATGTTTTTAAAGGACCTATATAGTGCAAAATGGTCCTCTGCATCCGAGCCTCAGAAAACATTCATTCATTCATTCATTTTCTACCGCTTATTCCCGTTAGGGGTCGCGGGTGACTGGAGCCTATCCCAGTGACTTTGGGCCTTAGGCGGGGTACACCCTGGACAGTGACCAACTCATCACAGGGCTGACACAGAGACACGGACAAGGACAGACAACCATTCACTCTCACGTTCATTCACTAGGGACAATTTACAGTTATCAATTAACCTCCACAGTCATGTCTTTGGACGGTGGGAGGAAGCCGGAGAACCCGGAGAGAACCCACGGTAACACGGGGAGGACATGCAGACTCCACCCAGAGAGATCGTGTGATGTTAGGGTGGTTCGGAATTCGAGACCACGATGTTGGGGTGGTCCAGGATTCGAACCCACGATCTCCTTATTGAAAGGCAGAAGCTCTAACCGCTCTGCCACCGTGCACCCTCAGAAAACATTCCGTTTCAATTTTACCCAGCTTGTGACCTCAAAGGAGAGATCTTTTTGGTTTTTGGTGCTGTTTTTAAGTCCAGAGGCAGTCCACAGGCAATATTTTTTTTTCTAAAATATGAAATACCAACATGATGGTACTCAAGAGCGCAAATAAAGGGTATTAACAATACCAACAATGCATGATGTTTGTCCTTTAACAGATCTGACACCGACACCGGCTTTGTCTGCAAGAAAGCAGATCAGGCCGACTCAACTTGTGAGGATTACAAAGTCCGTTTCTTCTGTCCTCAAGACTTCTGTCCCGAAGGTCAGTGAATATGTTGTTTAAGTGACAGATTGCAGCTTTGTTGACTTGGTTTATGATTAATCTACTGTATCTGTAATCACTGGGCCTATTCACATGAAACAAAAACTGGGACAAAGTTCAATGTCATCGCTATCAGTATAAATAACCAAAAGTCAAATTAGTTATTTCTTTCTAAAACAGTGAATCTCCTATAGTTAGAGTTATATTCACTATTTTCAGGACATTTATCCATTCACAAGATGTAATATTATCCTGTATTACAGCCAAACCCACCTTTCCAAATTATGAATGATTTGCAAAAAATGTTGAAACCAAACGATATTCAAACAAGTAAAATAACCAAGGCAAATACAGCCAAATTAAACTACACAAACATGAAAAGAAAGATTTTTGCAAAGAAAAATAAATATGATTTGAGACATTTCACATACTTCATTAAACCATAATTATTACTCTGAATTCATTGAATGTTATCTTCACTTTTTGCAGACGACACAGACTCAAATGACGACCAGAGTGGACAGCTGTGTAAATACTACAAGGTTTGCTTTGGCCCCTGTGACACCCAAGATGGTATTAATCCTCGTGTTGAAGAAATTTCTCTCCCCAGATATGCTCGTTAATGGGGTTATTAAATCAGCATCTGTCTGTGGGTGTTCCATTCGTCAATAAGAACACATCTCATTTAAGTTTCTAGATAATCTTCTTATCATTTAAATCAGGGGTTCTTAATCTTTTTTTACCTTGAGGCCCGACTTTTCCCGTATAAAGTAACTTGAGGCCCAATCTCACATTAAATGTATTATATTTTAGTGATTATGCGGCCCTCAAGGAGGTGCTCGCGGCCCTACTTTGGGCCCCGGCCCTATGGTTAAGAATCACTGATTTAAATATCCTTTGTTTGATTTTTGTTTTAATTAACACACTACGAATAAATATATAAACCCATATTTTTAAATTACTTTTCTGCTCACATACAAAGAGTGACAATATTTGAAACTTTGTGCATAATACATTATGTTTTTGAAAAGAACATTTGAGAGATTAGACAACACATTTTACCCCATACCAACATTATATATTCACATTGTACATATTGTTCTCCAATTTACAATTTTGGTGATGTTTCTAATGTTACTTCCTGTTGGACATGAGCACCAGATGTGGTGTAATTCCACACTAGGACAATCCATAACTGTTACCTAGCAACCATGTGTCTAAACTCCTGTAATGTCACAGAAATGATTTGACAAATAAATATATTAACCCACCTTTATGTTTGTTAAATGTTAATGTTGTTGATGTTTATGTTTTCTTGGAAATTATGTAGAATTCTGAGTCTCCCTAGTGATGTCATAAATATAGTACTTTTTATGAAGGGATGTGTTTGTGTTTCAATGCTAACGCTAATGCATAATCATTTAAAAATAAACAGCTTAAATAACATTCCATCCACAAAGCCTTACAATTACAGAATTATTATCATTATTTATTATTATTATTTGACAAATAACACTGATATCACATTTATTTTGTTTACACTTTCAGAAAAAGGTGTGAGTTGCTGTAAATTCCTTTTTAAACTGTTTTAATTATGTGGTTTGTAATTGTTTTTATGGTATTGTTTGTATGGTGTCTTTGAGTGCCTAAAAAGGCCTCTTTGAATACAATGTATTATTGTTATCATTATTAATATTATTAAATTAATCACAGGTTCTATCCGGGCAAACAAAGTTATAATTAGAAAACATGAGAACCATGTGCTCTTTAATCTCAGTTGGAGCCTGAGTCTCTGTGGGCGGGGCCAGTCCAGGGACACACCTTAATGCTGGAGACCTTCTGAGTCCTGCTCCAGGCCCAGTGAACCCGACCAAACACTCGGATAAATCCCTGTCGGATCTCTGTGGTGCGGACTCCGTAGATGACAGGGTTGACAGACGCAGGCAGAATAATGTAGACCAAGCCCATGAGCGTGTTCACGTCCGAGGGCAGGCCCAAGTGCAGGGTGTGGGACAGGAAGGCCACGGTGCCCACCAGGTAGAACACCAGCAGAACCATCAGGTGAGTCCCGCAGGTGTGCAGGGCCTTCCAGCGGTCCTCCCCCGCACGATGCACCACAATCAGGATCCGAAGGTATGACAGAATGATCACAGGGATGTCCAGCCCGACGAAGCACACGATCACAGCCACACCTGCCTCCTGACTGGACCTGGTGTCACCACAGCCCAAATGCACCAGCGCCATGTGGTCACAGTACAGGTGCTTTATCACCCGACTGCCACAGAAGTCCAGAGACCCAGCCAACGCCACCAGCACCGTCATGACAGAGCCGCTCCGGAGCAGCGTGAAGACGGAAAGGGCCAGGAAGAAGGAGCGGTCCATCAGCTGCCTAAAGACACAGTAGGAAGTAAGACTATTTATAATTATAGCGTCTGCAATGAGAATTTGAGCCATAACATGACACAAAGAGTGAAGACCACAGACACATTTGCTCATTTACATTTACATAAAGGACAGTGACACCACACAACTGGCACTTTCAGGAAAGATTTGCTAAAAGGAAGGACTACTCAAATGTCATAGTCACATGATCAAAAAAAGTTTCATACAAATACACAAGGATATGAAAAGAAGAAGTGTGCGTGGATTGAATTAAAATTTCCACACTGGAACACTGGAGGTAAGAGGCCTGCTACAGTTGTAGCGGTCATGATTAATGATAAAAATAGCACACACTTTGTTGGCGTCCTCACTCTGATTGGCTGTGGCAAGCAACAATTGTAAAATTCCAACATCTTACAGGCATGAGGAGTCATGCCACATGCCAAACTTGTGGAGAAGAAAATAAAAAAATCCTCAGAGTGAACAAGGAAGAGCTCACGTGTACTTGAGCGGGTGTCACCTCTAGTTGAGCGGGTGTCATGTGTACTTGAGCGAGTGTCACGTGTACTTGAGCGGCTGTCATGTGTATTTGAGTGGGTGTCACCTGTACCTGGGTGGGGAATAGCTCACCTGTACTTGAGCGGGTGTCACCTGTACTTGAGCGGCTGTCCCCTGGACTTGAACGGGTGTCACGTGTACTTGAGTGGGTGTCCCTGTACTTGAGTGGGTGTCACCTGTACCTGGGCGGGGAATAGCTCATCTGTACTTGGAATAGCTCACCTGTACTTGAGCGGGTGTCACCTGTACTTGAGCGGCTGTCCCCTGTACTTGAACGGGTGTCACGTGTACTTGAGCAGGTGTCACCTGTACTTGAGCGGCTGTCCCCTGTATTTGAACGGGTGTCACGTGTACTTGAGTGGGTGTCACCTGTACCTGGGCGGGGAATAGCTCACCTGTACTTGCACGTGTACTTGAGCAGGTGTCACCTGTATTTGAGCGGCTGTCCCCTGTATTTGAACGGGTGTCACGTGTACTTGAGTGGGTGTCACCTGTACCTGGGCGGAGAATAGCTCACCTGTACTTGGAATAGCTCACCTGTACTTGAGTGGGTGTCACCTGTACTTGAGCGGCTGTCCCCTGTACTTGAACGGGTGTCACGTGTACTTGAGTGGGTGTCCCCTGTACTTGAGCGGGGGAAAGCTCACCTGTACTTGAGTGGGTGTCACCTGTACTTGAGCGGCTGTCCCCTGTACTTGAACGGGTGTCACCTGTACTTGAGTGGGTGTCACGTGTACTTGAGCGGGTGTCACCTGTACTTGAGCGGCTGTCCCCTGTACTTGAGCGGGTGTCACCTGTACTTGAGTGGGTGTCACCTGTACCTGGCCGGGGGAAAGCTCACCTGTACTTGAGCGGGTGACAGATGGCGACGTAGCGGTCCAGTGCCATGGCGAGGAGAAGTGTAGATTCCAGTGATGACAGGAAGTGAGTCAGAAACATCTGCACGAGGCACTCTGTCAGTGAGATGCTGTGATGGGGGTTCAGCAGGACCAGAAGGGCGTTTGGGATGATCACCAGTATCGAGAGAATGTCCACAACACACAGCGCCCCCACCAGGATGTACATGGGACTCCACAAAGCCTCCACACGTATCAGAACCAGCAGGAGACAGCCATTTGCCACCATGACATGAGCAAAGACCGAGGCCAGGGGCACAGCGATGAGACTGCGCTGCCACAGCGGGAACGGAAATGCCTGGAACTGGAATTCTGACTGGTTCAACATGCTGCTGCTATTACAGGTGTGGAGGAGTACTGCAGTGAGGTCAGCATCTTAAATAGAATGTGTCCTGACTGAGGGCACCAAAAACAAGAATGTGCAGGGGTTATGAGGATAGGTCATTTTTAATATAAAGAAACATACAAAATGTATACATACACACAGTACAAACGCACACAGTAATGAGAAATGAAATTGGATAAAATGCAAAAAGATTTCTGTAAAACCAAAATAATGAATCTCACAAAAATACACAAAAGGATTCTCCTCTAAAGGGAAAAAAAAAGATGTCAACATACAACAATAGATTTACAAAGACCAGTGATAAAAAAGATAAATGCTATGGATATTTTAATTGAAAACAATCAGAGTCCTGTTTAAAAGTAAAGACTTATCACTGGTACTCTCAATTGTATAAGTTCCATACAAACTAGATGAGAAAATGCAAGCAAATACAATATATAAAAATATAAAATATGGGCTTAATTAAATAAAAGCACAAACAGTTAATTGGATAAAAACACAACAGCACACAACAGCATTATAATAACATCAATATACTGTATCATAGTGTTCAGATAAAAAAGTATTTAAACATTTTAAAATCAACTGAAAAATTGAATTGAATCTGACTTGAGTCTCACCTGTCGTCTGTGCGGATTATTGAGAAGTAAACTGTTAATAGTATTGCCTTGTCTGGTCTGTAAAGATCTGGTCTCCAGCCACGTTTAAACACTCGTCCTCGCCAAGTCCTGCGGGAGAATCCTATTCTCTGATTGGACCACAAGTTCATTATGTTAAAAGATCATTAAATGTGTGCATGTCCTCTGGGTTGAGTTTGGAAAATCTGACTTTTAACTCGCAACAACTAAATGAGCTGTTCTAATGATCTGGCTAAAACTAACATCTTCAGCTATGCTTGTTTTTCAGACGGGTGAAAATAATGAGACGGTCAGGTGCGTAAGTTGATGAAAATGACTAAAAAAAAGCTCTGTTAAATACAATATTAGGAAATTTTACTCTTTCTTTTACTTCTTAAGAATTTTTCCCCATCCAATAGTCTTGAGGACATTGATTTCATTTGAAGATAACAGTTTTTTCCCCTCCAGCTTTCCATAACTGCTCTGTGCTCTGTGCTGCCCCTGTGGTCGCTGTAATTGTCTCTCTGCTGCAGGTGATTTCCTCAGAGGAAGCACTCGTTAGTGTCTCTCTCGCTCTCCCCTCTCCCATCAGGTTACAGCCAGTCATCTGCATCCTCTTACACAAAAATGGTGTAGTAAACCCCACCCCAAAAGGTAGATTGGTAAGGCTATTGTAGTGTAGTTAGTTTGATTATCTCCTCGCACCAAACACGTGGTGCTATGATGCTCTCCCAACATGAGGTGGATGAGAGGAGATAGTGATACTGATTAAGGAATTGGATTGAACTTAAAGCAGGTGTGTGGTTAAGTTCATTTAATTCTTATACATTTTTATCACAACACCAGCTCTTTGAGCAAATTACCAATTTCCAAATCAAATATCAAAATTAATTATCAATAAAAAATTGATTGTACATTGATTATTACTAATAATTAAATGTTGGTCAGTCTGAAGGTTGTAAGAACGTAACCGTGGCATGGACTTCTTTTCTGGATCTAAAATAACACTTTACCAACTGTGTTTTAAGGTGGTTTATTGATTAACATAAAAACAGATAAATATGGTGATTAAATATTCAAATTAGTCATTAAAATATGTAAACTAGACAAGGTTGTTCTGGATCTATTTAGTTATGTGTTGGAGTTAAAATTGACAAAATTTATTGAAGTCAGCTTGTGTCTGTGAAAACTGTGCGCTTACGACCCAAGTTTCTCCAGCCTTGTGTCTCATGTCGTGACCTGAGGGTCAGATGCTGCAGAGCGCCGGGTCTGGGGCTGAGAGGGACACGGAGTTTTCCTGAAGATGCCTCCTATGAAGAAAGGAGGAAGAGGGGGGTGCTTCTCTGTTTAGCGTCTGGGTCCGGCAACAAATGGTCACAGATTAAAACCCGAAGGCTGTTGTTGTAGACTCGTAGACTTGTAGAATCGCAAAAAGGAGTCAGCTCATTTGGCCTTTGTTCCCCATAGCTGAGCTGATAAGCACGAGGTGCTCTCAGACTCTGTCTTTTCCGTTCCTTGGTTGTAGGAGGGCTTGGGTGGTACTCTTCTGTGGAACCGCCATGTGTGGTTCCTCCGTTGGGTTTAGGCTGGGACGAGGCTGGGCCTGGCCGTGCTGCGCCTGGCAGAAGCTCCAAGCTGCTCGGAACTCAGCTGCTTTCTCTCTGCTCCAAAGAAGAACTCTAGCCAAAGCTGCTAGGTGCATGGGGTTTTAGCTAGTCAGCACCTCAGGCTTTGGCGCTAACTTTCAGCCAATCAGGGACTTGATAGTCTTGACTCAAATGTGTGTGGCAGAATCTATGACCTAAGGGTCAGGGTTGGACATTAAACAGGCCTACATTGTGTGACCATTAACCAAGTTGGAGACGATTTTCATTGTCTGTTGAAATGCATATCACAACACTGAAAAACATTTTCACAAAACATTTAAATCCACAAAAGAACATTCACATTTTAAATTCATCTTATAAGAGTCAGTTCATGAATCCAGTTTCCAAAGTAGGATTGTGTTTGCACATTCAGAGAATCCTGGATGAGGACACAGAATGTCCAGGAAGGGGGCAGGGATGAAAATGTCATGACCCAGTGCATCCTGCTCTGTGCTGCACGGGCAAGATTCTTGAGGTCAGTGATAGTTCATCTCATAAGGTCCTACACTCTTTTCCCAAGGAGTAAAGACCCGGTACCAGTGTTAGGAAGTAACAAAACAAATGTCCCACAAATGATCATTTTTTGATCACTGAATTTTGGTTCAGTTTCTCTTTCATTTGGCGGTACTTGATCACTTTGTTAATTCTTCAAACTACACCGCATAAGTAAGACAAAAATATGACCAAACGCAGCTCTTGTGGTGCATGTATGTGCAATTTTTGTTGTTGTAATTAGTTATTGAATACATGTTAAATAAATGTAGAAATAAATGTTGAAACAGGCATAAAGTTGTTGCAATCGTATGTTGCTTTTTTCAGTATTATATAATGCAACTCCGAGTATATTTGACTATGTAACAGGATATGTTATGTAATTCTTTTTAGTGCAGGCATTCATTATTCTCTCTAAGCAGCCTACATTTTCAAGGATTCTTCCCATCGCTGCCCACGACTCAAACAGACACAACTAGGACATTTGTAACTTGAAGCACACGTATATAAAAGATGATATGGTGTTGAAAGCTGCTCACGAGAGAGGTCAAGAGGCGTCTCTTCTCTCTATAGTGACATTGAGCTAAAGCTCCCTCTGCTGTTTAAGATGAAATACTACAGTGATGACAAAGTATTAAACTGAGACCACACAGTACTTCAGAAATAAATGAAGAGAGAGATTTTATTAACACTTTATGATGATTTATGACTTACATTAAAAAGAATGAATTATAGATTATAGAAAGAATTATAATGAGCTGTAGGGAGAGCCCTTTGAGTAAATGTAGTAGAAGACTCAGTGCTCCCACAGAGTGACATTAAACATATCTATCTTGCATTTATTTTATAAAATTACCTCAAGAAACATGCATTCTGTGAGCTCCACAGATCTGACTTGTAACCTGGCTTGGTGGCATCACCTGCTTGTCTCCATTGGAGATAGGTTCAATGCCTTATTGTGGAACATTTCAGACAAAGCAATAACATGTCATTGGAGATAAGCAGATGCCAAGTGATATAGTGCACCCTTAACTCTACAAAACAGCTGCTTTAGAGGAATGTCATGAGTGAGTAAACAGGGAACAGTGTCCTATTTCTGAAGCATGCGTTGAGCTGTCTCCAGCTTGTCTTTATTGAGTTAAAACACAGGTCTCAGCAGATGTTGGATCTGTTTGCGTATCTCTTGAGTCCGGATCCCAAAGGCCAGTGGAGTGGTGGTGCAGGGTAAGAACAGGTAGAGGGCGCTGCAGAGCAGACGGGCAGTGTGTGGCAGTTTGTGGTGGACGCGATAGGAGATGAAGGCCACCAGTATCACAGTCAAAGAGATGGACATGACAATGATGTGCGTCACCACGGTGTTTGTTGCTTTGGTGGCGACGTGACCACTCAGAGCCGTTGCCAGGACAACCACATATGACGTGGCAATGAGGACAAAGTCCAGGACAGGGACCAGGCCGATGGTGAGGAGTCCCAGAGCTGAGTTTAGAGACGTGTCTCCACAGGCCAGCCTCACCACCGCCATGTGCTCACAGAAACAGTTCAGCAGCACAGAGTCACAGAAGTGCAGTCTGCCCACCAGAACCACCAGCCCTGAGATCAGAGCCACGTTCCTCAGCACAAGAGGGACCGCCACACCCACCAAAACCCGCCACGACATGGCACTGTACCGCAGTGGGCACACCACCGCCAAGCACCGGTCCAGGGCCATCCACAGCAGGATGGTGGACTGGAAGGTCCCCAGGAGGTGGACGACAAACATCTGCAGCAGACAAACACTCAGAGACATCTGCGTCCAGCCAAACAAGAAGCTCAGCAGGAGCGGAGACTGGGCCAGGAGTGGGAAAGCCCCATCCACACACGCCATGGTTGCGATCAGGAGGTACATGGGGGAGTGTAGACTGCGGCGCCGCACGATCACAAACACCAGCAGGAAGTTAGTCCCCAGAGACAGGAAGTAGAAGACAGAGAAGGGCAGGAAGAGAAGAGGACGCAGACGTCCCAACTCCAGGAAACAGCTGAGCTCAAAGACAGTGTAAGAGCTGATGTTTGTCATGGCACCACTAGGAGGCGCTGTACAGCGAACTGAAATACAGTCAGAGGAACAAATCACTATATCCACAGTAGAATTACATCGCTCACAATGTTTAATAAAGTTTACCCTATAATCTCATCCCAACAAATTCACTGAAGACTGGACAAATGATCTGAAAGGACGCGACCTGAGACATAAAAAATACAACAGAGAAGGAAATCCACGAAACTTAGATTAAAAATGTATGGCCTGAGCATCCAACAAACACCATTATTATAAAAAAAACAAAAGCAGCATAACAAGTAGTGACAATTTTTTGTGACGTTATTAACAATATACAAATAATAAACCTCCACCAACAACATAGCAACCATTATGAATTATTTTGTATTTTTGATACACATCCTCCATATTTATGTAATATTGTTTTGTCATTCACATTATATTAAATAAAAGACTAGAGGATTATTTTTGACAGTTTTTACACAAGCCTTGAATATTTTTACATGTCAAAGGTAGAGAATTTCAGATAATAGTTGTGATGTAATATCACAGCAAGATATATTTCTTTGTGGATGTTCGTCAAACTTATCAGCAAGAAGAAATACATGGTCATAGACTGGTCAGGCAGGTCAAAAGGTCCAGTGAAAAAGCAATATGTGACCTCACAGTAATGTAGTCATTTTTTTTTCATTTGCTTTGACACACTTCTTTCAAAATTGACATTTACTAAATCCTGAACTGAATTTTTGTTTTCCTAAACAACATTTTAGATAATCAGAATGCTGTTTTCCACTTGAAATTGATAAATACTCCCTTAAAAGCAAGTTTTACCACCAACACGTATTTATTTATTTGACTCTGAAGTCCAGAAGTGACACTGGTTGGACTTTACTTCACCAATAGTAAATAGTATATGTATTATTATTTATGCTGAAGAAAATTGAGAGATGACAGAAACTTACTTTTGCAAAACGTTATTTATGTGTTCTTGTAAATCAGACATTTACTCCAACTGGATATTGTACATATGTACTACAGGATGTCTCTATATATCATACAGTCTGCACTTTCTGCTGAATTCATGTGCGACATTCTTTACTGTTTGAGTTTGTATATTGAAATAGGCTTGTGGTCATTTCATTGAACAGGTGTGTATCTGAATGAGAGCTGTGTGTTCTGTTCTGAGAAAGAGCCTGAGAACTGTGTGAATAGAAGAAGAAGAGGAAGAAGAAGAATATGAGATAAGATAAATGTTTGAATCAAATGATCAAAAAAATTGTTAAAATGATTGAAAAACACAAGTCTCAGATAATTCAAATCTAACCACTCAGGTCTTCCCTCTAGATTTCATTTTTTTAAAGAAACAAATAACGTATAAAAACATTTTCTAACTATCAAACATAAATATCTTACCACACTCCTCTCTCAAGTATTAGCAGGAAACTAAATGATGAGTTAGTAGTTTAAATCACTCAACAAAGAACAACACAAAGCATCAAACACCTCTCTACCCCCAAAGTTAGTTTCAGTGTCAGTTCCTTAGATCATAACTCCAACCACAGACACTACAAGCACATCCCAACATTGCTATTCTCTGATAATCTGAAACAAAATAACACTTGTCTCAAAAACATTTCAAACTAAAGAATCAGTTACTATCTCGAGTCCACAAATGCACAAAACAGCAATACATTTACACAGCAATTCCTTTCAGCATCACATGTCTCTAAAATCACAATCAAACCTGTTTAAGCGCAAAATATTCCAACTAAACAATATTATTATTATTATTTTACAATTTCAAAGTCTGGAGCAAAGAGTGGAGGATCGAATTAAGTGAACCCGGTGTTTTAATGTCGTCTGTCGGACAATCTGATTGGCTGAGAGGTGCAGTCGTTAACCGGCACTGGAATTGCTATATTGCTCTGACCTCTGACCCCAGCTTTTGCACGGCTCATCATTTCTGAATGAAGTAGGTGTATCTTATTTGCCAGGATGTTTTCCTTGCACTGGTCAGAATCACTGGATCAGAACCAGGATTACTTTAATTCATGCTCAAGGTTTGTTTTTTTGTTGTTTTTTTCATAACAGTGATGCAACCGACCAGCAGAGGACAATAAAAGTTATCTAAAAATAAGACTAGACGTGTCACAATAGAATAAATACCGTAAAGTAAATCTGTTTCCATTACCTAAACCCCCAGTCGGAATAATAATACATTTACATTTATCATAACTTCACTCTCATAACATATTTGCATAATTACTTGATCATGTACAATTCTTGCAAGTGAACAGAGAGGATTTACAGCACAGTGTCACAGTTTGATGGCGACAGAGTGACTTCCTGTGTCTCAGAGGAGCAGCGGCAGTAACAGTCTGTTACTGAACGGGCTCTTGCAGCCGACCAACACTTTGTGGAGCGGAGAGAAGGAAAGTCCAGAACAGCCATTATCGTCTTATTGAGTTTAGTAGTGGTTCCAGTTTGATTCAGAGCTGGTTTTGTGAATTGGTTTGGAGAGCAACGGAAGGCAGGGGTCAAAATATACTGTATTTGTAAAACACACTGCAAAAAGTATTTCTAGATAAGTTTAAATCATTTGAATTCAGGATAATAAACTTTGAATAGTTAAGATGCATTTTCTTCATAGATCTAGATTATTTTACTTGTTAAAGGTGTTTTTGATTTGTTTAGGTAATTTCTTCTTATTTTAAGCCAAATTGTTTGCCACAGAGGAAAGATTTTTTTACTTACCTCATTGGCAAATGAATTTTCTTATCTTAAACTAAATTACCTCATAACCAGTCAGAAATATCTTCAGAACATTCTACGTCACATAAGCAATTATTTCTCTTCCAGTCAAAACTACTAAAAATAAGATTAATATTCTGAATTCAAGTCATTTTAAGCAATGCAGTGTAATAAGGCCCCTGTCATTGTCCCTTTATGGATTCCATGAACTTCAACCTCAGTGTGAGAGAAGAGAGTAAAGCTTGGTTTCTGCTTTACAAAATGCAATTTCTATCTACGCGGGCCGTCTGTGCAGGAATGAAAGAGAGCCTGGATGGATTCACACACTGTAAATACAGCAGGTTCTATGTGTCTCATTCCAGTGCACAAGATACATGCAGGAAGTATGTAAGAAGTTCCCCTGGTACAGTTTACTCTCCCACACCTATTGTCCTGAAGAAGTCGGCCTGCAGATGGCGCTGTCGTCCTGCCTCTAACAGCACCAAAACCTGTGTAAATCAACTAAAAAACACGTCACAACAACATAAACAAAACAAAACAAAACTCTGGTCTGAAAAAGACACTTTAAAATAAATCTCCATCTACTCCATCTACTGGCAGCAGAAGGAATTGCCATGGGGAAACAAAAAAAGGCATTCCCTGAATTGCTGATACGAGCAAGCAGAACAAGTCAGGAAATGTTTTATGGACTCCTGGAATTCTTCCCTTGACATCACAAATCTGGAAAATTTAGAACCGCATGTTTTGTGAAGCTCAGCGATGGTGCAGAGTAGATGACCTCATAAATAGGATTAATGAAAGCAGCGTGAATGAAGCTTAATACAACTCCACAAATGTTTTTGATGAGAGAACGTTATAACATGGGAAACAGGAGACCCTTCACTTGAAAAGTTACACGTGAACCTAAAGGCTTGTGTTTGAGAAACAACAGGCCCACCATCTTTCCTGATCAGTGCTGATGCATTCTGGGAAACACCAAAATGTTACAAACAACTGTGCATTGAGACGAGCGGACAACACGAGCCTCATTATGGGATGTCCCTCGAGAATGCAGCGGTAATATTTGTGCGTCCTAAGAGTGTCATATTGGTGTGTGTGGTTATCATGGGATGTTTTGGTGATGTCCTTTCTCCAGTGGGACTCATTAAAACTCATGTCCCTCTGATCCTCCAGGACCTTTTAGTCCACTTTGTTTGTTTTAACTTTCCACATGTCCATCCTTTCATCCCTCTTGTGTCTGTGTATTATTATGGAAGTAGTTTGCAAAGTTTTCTACCACTAAAGTATGACTGACAACTTTCACAATGTGATACATATAACTAATAACTATAACTATAACTATAACTATAACTATAACTATAACTATAACTATAACTATAACTATAACTATACCTAAATAGCAGCCGAAAGTCCCAAAAATTTTCACTGGAGAGAATAGTAAGAGTATTAAGGGAAAATGAAATGCCAAGATAATATGATTTGCATTGAACTGTATGAACTGATTCTTATCTCAACCACAACAATATTATTACAAATGCTATTTTTGGTGTCAAATCCGAATCAAATTCCGAGTCAAAAACAAGCAAGTCCAAGTTTGATTAATATTTGTTATATTTATCCTTCCTATTAATTGTGTTTACTTATTTTAGGTTTACTATTTTATGTGTATTTATTTATTTAGTTTAGCTCTAGTTCTATTTATTAATTCCCCATATTCTTTTATCCATTTTAGGCTCGCCAGTGTTTCCTCTGTGGGGCCCTCTGTACCGGGAGAAGTGGTCGGCTGTGGCTGCTGAGCCCTGGCTCATGGGCCCCTGGTGGTTTGATGTGGGCCTCATCTCTCCTCTGGGCCCTGGGTCTGTGTCCTGTGGCTGCGGACGACTCCCTGCTCCTGCTGCAGACGGCTCCTCTGATGGTGCTTTCTCAGCTGGTGCATCTGTAGTTAGCCTCATGTATCTTAGAGTGTGTGTGTGTGTGTGTGTGTGTGTGTGTGTGTGTGTGTGTGTGTGTGTGTGTGTGTGTGCGTGCGTGTGTGTACGTGCGTGCATGCGTGTGTGTACGGGTGGGTGGGAAATGGTCATGTGTGGGAATGTTTTTAATGCACTGTAAAGCACTTTGTATTACATGCTATGTATGAAAAGCACTTTATAAATTTTGATTGATTGATTGATTGATCAGCATCACGTCGTCTCAAGTCACAGGGCTCCAAAATAATAATAATAAAAGTCTTTTTATCACGTCAAGTCTCAAGTCATCAAAATAGTGACTCAAGTCTACGTCTAAACACGTTTTAAGTATAGAATGGCTAGCCTGACGCCAGCAGTTACCAACAAATAGACATGTTTAAACAGAAAATGAATTGGAGCCAGACGCAAAGAGAGGGAGTGAGAGCTCAGTCTCACTTCCTCACTGGAATGCAGCAGCTAGAAGGTTAGCACTGTCCACTTTTATTCACCTTATTCCGGAAGTTGCCGTGGGCACCAACATCTCTTTTCCGTTACATTAGTTCACATGGGGCAGACGAGCTCAACAGAAAATAAGTTCTACACGTATTAAAAATATGTTTTAAGGCAGCACAGGAAATCGGTGCGCAGTTGATTTGTTGTTGCACATGTACTTTAAACATTTTATACAGATCAGTCTACTTTATATAATGTTTTAGCAAGAGACTTTTCCCCTGTTCACCATTTGTGTGAACGGAGTTCTCGTCAAACCAGAAGTGTGTTTACTACAAGAGTGCGGATCTGTGGCAAAAAGAGGCAAAAGGTGGGCGGGTCCGAATAAGGTGAATATACAACCTCTGCATCTGACCCATTCCTACTTTTATAAACACAGAAGGGTTTCAAGTAATTCCTACATTTGTCAATGATAATCAAAGTCGCTGTACCTAATTTTCACTGTTTTGAAGCATGAAAAACAGAACTAGTCACATTTATCGCTCACTTTCCTAATGCAGTCCCAGCATCCTAAATATTCACTGCCCTGAGTTTATAGCACTGTTCACCAGTCTCTGAGCTCAGAGCGAGTCATGGGTAAAGTTACAGACATTAGCATGCTAATGCCGCACTTCCTGCTTCGGGTAGAATAAAACACGCCATAATTAGATGCAGAGAAAAGGCTGTGGTCTCATTTTCCCAGAATAAATGCTTTTACTTATACATTACATACATCTGTGTATGGTGCAACACATACACATACATTTCAGCGAGATCAAACAGGAGAGGAAGTACAAATGACAAGAGTGAGTGAGGTGACGTGCACAGAGCCAGACTCGTGTATTGGAGTGGTTCCTGGTGTGAGCCTCCGTCTCCTGGAAACAGTGGGTGGTCTGAGGGTGGAGACTTCACACATGAACTTTAAAAAACTATATCTGGGCTCAGTCTGGACCTGGTCTCAAATCGAGCATGTGCTGGTTACATTTTTTGCTGTTTAAGTTTTTTGATCTGTGTTTTTTAATCTTTTGGCTATCTTTTATGGTTCATATTATATGTTGCCTTAAACAGGATTTCAATGTTGGTGCATAATTAGAGAATATTTTGTGTAAATAGTGGTTGTTGTGTTGTGTTTTTTTTTGTTTGTTTTTTTCAATATAACCTACTTACATGTGCAAAAGAGTAAAATATTTATGTCTAGTTGGTGTTAGAGAGTTTTTACTGCAGTTACTTTGCTCCTGGTGTAAAACAAAACCATTCACAATAAGACATTGTATTTTAATACGTGTTAAATGAATCCTTTTACAGGCATGTTTGCATAAATTGTAAACTGAACAGGAATTGTTTTCACTAAATCTGAGTTTTGTTACAGTTGTTTGGCCTATAATGTTAACATGCAAACTTTTAACAGTGGAAATGTTGTTTTCCTGTTTTGCTGTTTTCAGACTACAAAATTGGGAATAAACTGGGATTAAATTCCAAAATAATCGTGGACAAGACCAAGTTTAAACCAAGGCTAGAACGGGACTAAAGCCTGTCTACACCTGGGCTAAACTGGACTCAACAAGTACATGTCAATGCACCCTGAGGCGAACAATCAAACCTATATTAATATTGTTTTGTTTTACAGCTGTTTTACATTCTGATTTTAGTAACTGTGTGGAATCAGACTTGTCCTGGATGGACACATGAACGCTTCAAATGAGTTTAAATGTGTTAATGACGTTGCTTTAGGCTACATTATGATTTAAGATACTTTTTAAATATATATTTTATGCTTCCTATTCATCTTCTAAATGACTGAACACACTTTAAACCTATATTCTATCCTCTTCTTAGTTTAGGTTTTGGTGAGGAAGATTGATTTGTGACCTGTGACTTGTGACTTATTTTTTCAGTAAATTCAGATCAGTTCAGTTTCTGACCTCATAGCTGTGGTGCAGAAGTCTGCAGCTCAAACATGTCAAATGCCACTGACTTCACTCACTTCACCTTGACCGCGTACATGGACCTGGGCATGTTCCGATACCTGGTCTTCCTGCTGCTGCTGGTGCTTTACACGCTGACTTTATGCTCTAACCTGCTGCTAATAATGGTGATCGCTCTGAACCGCACTTTGGCCGAGCCCATGTACCTGTTCCTGTGCAGCCTTTTTCTGAGTGAAATTTACGGCGCCACCATGTTGTTCCCGATGCTCCTCCACCACGTGCTGCATCAGCTCCACAAAATCTCTACTTCCTTCTGTTTTCTCCAGATCTACTGCTTTCATTCCTACGCCACAATTGAGTACCTCAACCTCGCTGTTTTGTCGTACGACCGGTACATCGCCATCTGCTTTCCGCTGCAGTACCACAGCCACATGAGCAGGGAAAGAATGCTCAAACTTATTGTTTCTACGTGGCTTTACGGGCTTTTGCTTGTTGTGACCACTCTATGCATCACCACATCTCTGAAACTGTGCAATAATGTCATTCCCAAAGTGTATTGTGACAACTTCTCTGTTGTGCGATTGGCCTGTTCTGACATTTCTCACATAAACATCCATGGATTAATAATTACCTTCGCCACCATCATTATCCCATTCATCTACATGCTCTACACCTATCTGCGCATCCTCAGAGTGTGTTTCTCCGGATCCAAGTCGGTGCGGCAGAAGGCTCTCAGCACCTGTCTACCTCACTTGGTGACTATTACCAACTTCACCATCGGGGGAAGCTTTGAGCTGGTGCAGAGCCGGTTCAACATGAGTGGTGTGCCCATGGCCTTGAGGGTATTCTTGTCGCTCTACTGCATCTCCAGCCAGCCCCTGCTCAGCCCACTCATATATGGATTCAACATATCTAAGTTAAGATCAATGTGCAAGGGTCTGCTGCTCACCCGACTGCACAGGATTTAACTTCACAAAGCAAAATACATATGTATCGTCTAAAGAAAAATCGCTCCCACATGCAGCTAGTGAACGACTATGACAGGACTATTCAACTTAAGGCCCAGGGGCCAAATCAGGCCCTCCAAGGGTTATGATCCGGCCCTCAACCCATCTTCCAAAAATATATGGTTTAGTCCTGGTTTTGACCTGGTTTTAGACTTAGTTTAATGCTGGTTTAGACATGGTTTTAGATATCATTTAGTCCTGGTTTAATGCTGGTTTAGACCTGGGTTAGTCCTAGTTTTATAGTTTATTCCTGGGTTTTGTGCTTGTTTTAGACCTTGTTTCAGACCTGGTTTAGTCCTGGTTCAGTTTTGCAGATGTTGTTCAAGACTTTCATGTTACATTTATTTTGAATTTCAAAAGCATTGGGCACGTTTCTGACCCCGACAACAGAACCATTATGGCCCTCGGAAAACAAAACAAGTTGAATAGCCCTGGTCTATGATATAATGGTAGAGTCTAATAACAAGAAGGTTAGCAGGCTGGAATTGTCTTCCTGAAGATGTAAGACAGGCCTCTACTCTGACAAATCTGTTCAAATCTAGGAACATAAAACTGTTTAGCTATATATGTGACTGAAAGGATTGTATCTGCACTCTTCTCTCTCAAAGTTAAATCTGTAATGATTATTCATGATCATTCAATGTGAAGCCTCTTCATGGTCAATTTTTGTAGCAGTAGAAAAGTTGTTTAAATAAGAAATTATTCAAGCTGTTTAAATGCACAAAAGCCTATAGTCCAAAAAAAATCCAATGTAAATCCCATGCATCATTACAAAATACTCAATAAAAAAAGAAAGCAGTTCTATATGTAATTATTAAACTGATTCTTTGTATATCTATCTATCTCTATCCACACACACATGCACGCACACACACACACATACAAAAATGTAAAATGTAAAGGGTGAAGCTAAATTATACAAGGTGTACAAGGGACTGTGACATCAACTAGAGACTCTTAAGGCACGGGTGTCCAAAGGTTTTCCATCACGGGCCATATAATGAAATATAGACCATAGTTTTGGACATGCCTGCACAAATTCACAGCTGCAAATTGCTACATTAATGGGCATGTTTCCACACACTTGCTGCAGGGTGGATTGGCACAGTTTGAAACGGTCTCTAGTACTGTGCACCGTACTGGCCCATTTAAGGGTCCAAAGTGGACCCTGGGAAGTCTAGTTTCTAAATGTTCTGGCTCTTTTTGGCTCCTGAAGTGCTTTAGCTAAGGAGGAGATACAAAGGAGGTCTTTTTGCAATCAAGCTCAGTATTTCTACCCCCAGCTCTCCAGCACTCACCCAAGTCAAGTCAATCATTGTTTTTTGCTGCCTGAACTCTCGGAAGCTTCTGTTGCTTTTTCTCGCCAAACCAAACCAAACCTGTTTTGCATTAAACTGCTTATTGTGTATGTTTTCAGGTCAAGATCCAAAGCTCTAAGATAAACACGAAAGCAAAAAACAAAACCAAAGCCACAGAAATTAGAAACTAAATGTCTTAATGTGAATTGGAGAGACTGGCCTCATGATTAAAAAGTCTAACTCAAGGATGATTGCATTGATTGTATTAAGAAAACATTTGTGATGTTTTGGCGGCGTCAGCTGCTTGCATAGCAGACCCTTGCCTCTGGACCCAGAGCCATGGAAATAGATTCCACCATAAAAAGAACAATGCAGTGTGGAAGTTCGAATCCCCCAGAAGAACAAGTGTCCTTGGTAAGATCTTCATGGCATCCTCCACAGATACTGCAAAAAGACAAGGTCTTGTGCATTGCTATTTGATAGCCCTAGACAAAATGAAATTTGTCCATGACCCCCTGCTTGGTCATTTGGATGAAATCCAAGCAATACTACACCAGCCCACCACCTCTCCCCACGAAGGAGGCCCCAGACAGAAGACTGCACTGTTGACTGTCCACAATTATGTGAACTGCCAGTCAATAAAAAAATACATACTTAAGAAACAGGCATACAACAAAACACATGCACACATATACACACACAATGTACAGTTTTCATACTTAAAACTGAGTAATATTTTGGTTTCGTTTTGTAATAAAAAAAAGTGCATTATTGTACAGTTATTTTCATTTCCTTGTTTGATTATTTATTATTTTTTGCAATTAAAAAAAACAGTGATGGAAGTCTCCCTCCAGAGGAAAACCTGAACTATATATAATGGCCACAGTTCAACCTGCAGAGACTCTTTGTGAAGTGTGTCTTTATGATGAACCTTTGATATCACTGATATTATTAGTTGGATTAAATTATTATTCTTTGATTTTTCAATGTATTTGTTTGTTTGATTTGTGGAACAAGGACATGAGGCCATCTAAAGAGGATTCTTTAGATTTTCTTTAGGATTTAGATTTTGTGTTGATTAAGTTTAGTTAGTTACTTTAAATTTGACTACAGAATGTAATATGGTGATTCATGAGTAAATTGTCTTTATTATGAACATTTGGTACAAAAATGTGCCAAATAATTTAACAAAGAGTATAACCTCACTGTATTTGTTGTTCTGTGTCTTTCTGAGAAGTTACTGCTTTAATGGGATGAGCTGATAGTTTGTTTTAAAAGTTAGTTTTATGTGTAAGTTTTGATGGAAGGGTTAATACATTCGACCTCTGCAATTTTTAAATTTTGATTATAGGTTCAAGATTTAGTCATATCATATTGTCAAAGATCAGAGTTGTTTTTTTAATCGAGAAGTCCAGTCCTGGTGAATGCTAAAGTGTCCCCAACATAAGTTATTACTTTTATTACATAGTTTTTTTTTCTCAACATTTGGTTTTATCTTGCAACATGTCAAATGCCACTGACTTCACTCACTTCACCTTGACCGCGTACATGGACTTGGGCATGTTCCGATACCTGGTCTTCCTGCTGCTGCTGGTGCTTTACACGCTGACTTTATGCTCTAACCTGCTGCTCATAATGGTGATCGCTTTGAACCGCACTTTGGCCGAGCCCATGTACCTGTTCCTGTGCAGCCTTTTTCTTTGTGAACTTTACGGCGCCACCATGTTGTTCCCGATGCTCCTCCACCACGTGCTGCAGCAGCTCCACAAAATCTCCAAGTCGTTCTGTTTTCTCCAGATCTACTGCCTTCATTCCTACGGCACAATTGAGTACCTCATCCTCGCTGTTTTGTCGTACGACCGGTACATCGCCATCTGCTTTCCGCTGCAGTACCACAGCCACATGAGCAGGGAAAGAATGCTCAAACTTATTGTCTTTGCATGGCTTGTTGGATTAATAGCCGTTCTTCAGACTTTAGGCATCACCTCATCTCTAAAGCTGTGTAATAATGTCATTCCTAAAGTGTATTGTGATAACTATTCTGTTGTACGAATGGCCTGTTATGATATTTCCTCTATAAATATCTATTTATTAATCATAACATTCATTAGCCTTGTTTTTCCATTTGGTTTCATACTCTTCACATATGGGTGCATCCTCAAAGCGTGTTTCTCCGGATCCAAGTCGCTGCGCCAGAAGGCTCTCAGCACCTGTTTACCTCATCTGATCACCTTAACCAACTTCAGCATTGGGGGAAGCTTTGAGCTGGTGCAGAGCCGGTTCAACATGAGTGGTGTGCCCATGGCCTTGAGGGTGTTCCTGTCTCTCTACTGCATCTCCAGCCAGCCCCTGCTCAGCCCGCTCATATACGGATTCAACATATCCAAGCTACGGTCACTGTGCAAGGGGCTGCTGCTCACACGGCTGCAAAAGATAGGCCTGTGATGCCCTGGTGGCACGGTTTGGTGACTATTGTTGACAACACAATTAAATACTTATGAAACTGTTTTATCAAACCATGTATGCAACTTAATTTGTAAAGTTATGCATTTGAAATTTATTTTTGAATAAGCCCCCAATATATATGTCATGGATATGTTGTAAAAAATAATACTATGTTGCCACAGTCAGTGGTGTTAATTATTAAGAACAAAAAAAACAACAACAAAAACCCCACAATATCTCTAGTTACTGCCAAGGTGACACAGTTATAGCTGAAGGGTAGGTTAATTCTACTATCGATTAATTCTCGCTCTTACTTAGAAGCATCAGGTTACTAAGGTCATTTAAGACTTATTTCATTTTAGATTATACAATGATCTGACCATAGACCTACAATATGTCAAGTGACTTTTCAACTGAGGTGTAGATACAAAAAAAAAAAAAAAGTAAAGGCTGCCAACCCAACTCCCAGAGAAACTCCTGTACCCCCTGAACAGGACAAGCATTGACAAAACCTGTGTGCCACAGGTAATGTCCAAGAACACTGGGGGAAACGCTAAACCTCATTGTAGTTAAACTCTTCAGTAGGTCTACAAATCTTCCTCTCCCTCTTCAACACATATGTTCATACATGTACTGACTCTACGACTCTACTGCGTATACATGACATGGTCCATGTGTATGGGCCTGTATGGACTGTAGATTTTGCCGTTCTTAGGAGTGACATTTTTGTGTGTGTATATATATATATATATATATATATATATATATATATATATATATATATATATATATATATATATATATATATATATATATATATATATATATATACCACTGCCATTCTATAATAAACCTTTGAGAATTTTTTCCTGAACCAAAGAACTCCTCTTCTTATTTTGGGGTTAGCCCACATTTATAACTAGTCAACGCACCCTAGACATAAGTTTTCTACTACTACATCCGAATGTGAGTCTGTGGTCAAGCACCGGGCCTGAGCAGAGGGGTTTGCCTGCCTGGACCAAGGCCCTATGCTGGGGAAGAGGCCAGGGACCTTGTAATACTAGATCCACCAGGCCCCAGAACCCGTGACCATTCAGGCTGTTCAGAACAATCACCAACACCAGCAGGACTTTTGCTTGATCTTCCATAGCAGGGAAAACATGAGGTGGAGAGAAGAGAAGGCTTACAGTAGAACCAGGCCATAGACAGAGCCCCAGTGCATCCACTCCAGGAGGAGACCGGAGTGTTCCAATACCCAAGCATGAACCAGAGAGGGCACTGCACATAATGTGTACAGACAAAAATGATAATTATTTCATGTGTAGCTAATGTAGCTCTAAGTTGTTAATTCTGTCAAGCTAAACTTTTTGGTAGAACTTTCAAATCTGGCCCGCTAAGTTTTTCTAAAGTTAATGTAAAGTACATTCAATTTTTTTCTAACCAGCTATCAACTTACTGTCCTTGCAGAGCTAGAAAAAAATCAGAGCAAGAATGAGACAGAGCAGAATCAGAATCAGAAACGTTTTCATTGCCACTTTCGGTGAACAAAATTCACAAACTAGGAACTTGCTTTGGCGGTAAGGTGCAACATGGAACAATGCATAATAATAACAGTAAGGTAAAAAACATAACCTATACTAAAATACAGTGCCGCTGCTCCAATTAAGCACATAACGTGCAGTGCGTTAAACTGTTTCTTTTCCAGCTGGCAAGTACATCCCCTGCTGGGCCTTCTTGATGAAGAGCTCCCACTTGAGGTTCTGAGTGATGGTGGTGCCGAGGAAAGAGTCAATGGTGGTGATGGGAGAGTCCGTCAGGTTGAGGGGGGGGCAGATGATCATGAAGTCTCCACTGTCTTCTGGACGTTGAGCTCCAGGTTGTTGTCGCTGCACCAGGACACCAGCCGGTCCACCTCCCTCCTGTAGACAGACTCATCGCGTTCCGAGATGAGTCCAAATAGGGTGGTGTCGTCGTCAAATTTGATCGGTTTTACAGAGTCGTGGCTAGAGGTGCAGCAGTTGGTGTACAGGGAGAAGAGCAGAGGAGAAAGTACACAGCCCTGTGGAGATCCTGTGCTGATAGTACGAGTGTCTGAGACATTCTTCCCCAGCTGCACGCACTGCCTCCGGTCTGTCAGGACGTCAGTGATCCACCTGCAGTCAGGCAAATGGTGAATGCCGACTACAATATAATTTACAACAGCTGTCCTGTGGATTATCTTGCTGCAGATTATCAAGACAAAGCTATCACACAGACAGCACACAACGGTCAAATTTTGACCATTTTATATTTTACAATATGTCTGGGGTAAAACAGATTTTTCTTTGTTACATGAAAAAATGTGTTTACAATCCCTTTAATCATAATGTTAGCTAGCTTTCAGAAGTCCTTATTATAGAGATAGTATTGCAAAGTGAAATATTTTCTTAGTTTGAGAACCACAAAAGTTTCTTTGCATTCCCCGAAGGAGCCAGTGAAGGTATAAAACTCTTTAGCCAGAGCCCCGCCTCAGTACTGGAGGACATCGTCGATCACAACTGTTGTTGCCTATGGACCTTACAGCCCTCAGCACATTGTGAGCCTTAAGCAGGATGAGCCCAAACTCCTCTCATGTTGCCTTTTTCTCCCTCACTGCCTACATCCACCTGGGGCCCTTGCGTTACCTTGTCTTTGTCGTTCTTTTCATTTTGTATGTTTTGATGCTTGTCTTCAATGTGCTTCTGGTGGCCATCATTTTTCTGAACCAAAGTCTTCACGAGCCCATGTATGTTTTTATGTGCAATCTGTTTGGTAATGGTATCTTTGGCAGCTCCATAATTTTCCCGTTTTTTTTACATCAGATCATCCAAGATGTACACATTGTTCCAAGTGGATTCTGTTATTTCCAGACCTTTGCCATACACATATATGGGATTGTTGAATATCTCACATTAGCTGTGATGTCATATGATCGCTATTTGGCAATTTGTGCACCGCTGCAGTATAACATTCAAATGACCAGAAACAAAATGGTTGCAATGTTGTTGATGTCATGGTTGTACGCTTTTTTCCTCTGCCTCATTATGATCATGCTAACTTCGTCTCAGCGTATGTGTGGAAATGCCATCCATAAAGTTTATTGTGATAACTTTCCCATTATAAAACTAGCCTGTTCTGACACCTCAGCGATAAATGCTTATGGACTGGTCATTAGCATGGTCAACATCTTCTTGCCGCTGCTGCTTATCCTTTTCAGTTACTTGCGCATTCTCCGTGTGTGTTTTTCAGGCAACTTGCAAACACGTCAAAAGGCCCTGGCCACGTGCACGCCTCACCTTACATCTCTGTTGAACTTTGGCATTGGTGCGGCGTTTCAAATCATCCAATACAGGTTTAACATGAGTCATGTTTCTGAATATGTGAGCATTTTTGTGTCCCTTTATTTTTTGTTGGTCCAGCCTCTTTTAGACCCCTTCGTGTATGGACTTAGTATTTCAAAGATCAGAATTATCTGTAAAAGTCTATTTGTCAAAAAAATATGATATAATACAGTTCAATCATAATAGAAGACTTATTGTGTGTTCTAGGCAACTGGAATTTTTAAACTCAGAAGATTGAGCGAGTTTTGTCAATGGCAACGAGCACATACATTATGTTAACAATTGTTATAAATCACAACTATTCTAATTCTGTTGTTTAACATGATCAGGGACAATTGCACTTTAAACCTGGGTTTCAATAATGTGTTGGAAACCAGAAATAAGAGCTTTTATACCAAGTGTATGTCTGAAAATGGCCTCAACTGTCCCATTGTTTTGTGATGTAAGAGTAAATTTTGTGTCATGTCAATATTAAAGAAAGAAATGTTTTTACCACACCACTTTATTTCATTTGACGCAAACAAACCATGGTGAAATATAAATTAGTAAAAAATTCTACAATAAACATTGAGTGAACTGCATACAGTCCCGAACAAAAGTTTAAGACCAGTTGATCAAAAGTCACATTCCACATGGTTGGATCTTAACAAGGTTCCAAGTAGAGCTTCATTATGCAATGAGTAATGTGAGTGAAACAAAAAAAATCTATTGAAAACAACAATTAAAGGAAAAATATGATGCATTTGTTGTTGTTATTAGCCTTTAAACATGTTCTTGGGTACCGTAAGTTTACCATCTCATGTTTTAAAACAAGAGAACAATGTTCACTGAATGAATGGTGGTCGGAGAGGAGAGGATTTTCAAAATAACATTACTCAAAATGGTATGAATGCAGCTAAAGGCAACTGCAGGTATATTGTTGATGACTGAATATTGTTAGGGCAAAAAGTCATTGTAGTAGAATATGTGTCCTTTAAACTGAAATAAGTGTGTTCTGCAGCTGATCAAATGTTTAGGACCACAAGCCTCTAAAAGCCCAAATCTGAGCAAAAAATGTGGATTCAGTATCATTTTCTGTCAGGTATTCACCCTGTCATGACATTCTGATGTTTAAAGGCAGAAAAACTTTTTGAACATGATTGGGTTGTTGAGCTGCATGAGCAGGGCCTCTCTCTCCATCACTGCTGAGGTAAGATAAGTTGATGTAAGTTTTTGAAGGCATTTAAACTGTTATATGAAGTAGAAGCTTGACGAGAAACAAGGGATATTTGAGCAAGTCCACATCAAATTACTTAGAGAGAGGAGTGGATGACATGACTTGAATTTGACATGGTCTCTGGTCAAAGATTACTGCTCAGTGGCCCAGCACAATAGCAGTCAGTCACTAAGGCAAACTTTTAATAAGCTTTTAAAGAAGATACACTTTCTTACTTGTTACTGCATATTAGTGGCCCATATAAAACTAAAACTAAACTATAATAACCTGGAAATTAAATTAAGGACTGTAAAGATGACTTAACATATGAATTACTCTAAGGTTAATAGGTTAAATGTTGATATGGACATAGCAATTACATTGGATGAACCAGATGCAAGTGTTATAGCAAAAATGCTAATTTTGAACACTTGTCCATAGGAGGCTTTTTAGAGAAATTAAAATAAAAAACGTTAATTAACATTAATAATATAATAACAACTAGAATTTCACTCAAATTGATCACGTGTAAAACTCTGATTTCAGTCAGCCCTGATCTCAGTCAGTGAGAGGAGAGGTCCACAGTCTGGGTCCATTGGAGGAAAAATTGGACTGTCCAAAAGATGTTCTGAACTTTGGAACTCCACAGTCTCCTCCGACAGAAGCCCTGCTGTTAGGTCTGACAGAGCCCTGACGCCGCACAGCCAGACCAGAAAACATGGAGACACATGAGAAGTCAAACATTTAAAAAACTGTTTCAATGTACTAAAATGTACAAAAATGTCAAATGTGAAAAGATGATGTTTTTGGATGATATCACAGTGATGCTGTCAAATACCTTAATTGCTGCTCGTACAATGATAAAACTGGCTTAAGTGTTGAAGGCATGGTTTGTGACCATTTGGTGAAACAGTGAGAGTGTGAGAATATCATAACATAGAGACAGAACAGGACAGCTTGATGAGACAGCTCCCTTCTGATAAAACAAAAACAGCTCAAGTTTGGTTTAACCTTTTTACAAACACTCTTGATCTGGTTTTGAAACTTCAGATAGCTATCAATTATGACTCCTAGATATTTTGTCTCTTTGACTATGATGATTATTTCACCATTTATGCATTAAAAGGGCTATCTGATGAATGTGCTCTGATAGAAAAACAAATAGTAATGGCTTTCTTAACGTTTAGGGTTAAGTGGGATTGCTCAGGCCAGGTGGAGATGTTGAGCAGAGCCTGTGTCAGCTGCTGCACAGCCAGAGTGGACGTTTTGGCAGACACATGGATGACTGTGTCATCCAAATAGAGCTGGCACGTGCTGTACTTTTGTCTAAACCCAAACTGTTGAGGATGTAGCAGTTGGTTTTAGGTGTGGCCTTTTCACTGGGTTTTCCAGCACTGTGGAATTTGGTTTGATTGAATGGAAAGATTTACTAAATGTGTGAAATGTGTTGAGGCAGCAGAAATGCTCTGGAGTCTGGAGATGATTTAAGGTGAGACACCATAGGCAAAACACTGTTTTTTTTAGTCAGTTTATTCTCTCAACATATCAGCTTTCATGTGGAAACACCAAACTTGTCCAATCTGCTCCTAAAAATGTTTTATTATTTAATTTAATCTACTTCAATAAGTAGCCCCTTCACACACCAGACTTTATAATCGTGTACTCAACAAGATTTTGACAAAACGTACGGAAAGATTTTTTGATCTAATTCTAAAACTGATTTATTGAAGTTTTAAGGTAAAAAAAAAACATTTTTATTGTTAGGACAGTTTTCAGTCATTTCCAGTTAACTCAAAAACTAAATAAGAAATACAAAATTCCCTCTTTTTTTTTTTTTTTGTAACTAACGTGTTCAAATTGAACCAAGAAATTTAAACCTGGTTCTGCCCATTTTTGCTGGATCATAAATAATAAAAATATGCTTTTTGTAATTTTTGTAAAACTAAGCAATTGTGTCAATACATGCTAATTCACTCTGTGTAAATGATGCTATTGCGGATGCTCTTTTCAACAGGATTTCCTTCGATAGGTAGAGCTGCCATGCTGCTTCATGCTCATCTCAATGAGGAAGTGCAACCTGACAGAACACTTGACTCACACCCGAACAATGGAAGAAAATTAATGCTTTTACTTTAATTGTTAAATCCCATTGAAATTGCAATTACAGTATGTATTCATTTCTTCAGCATTTACATTTCCTGATAACAATAAAATATTCCCAATTTAAGCATTTGTTTGAGTTAGAAACATTCCAAAGTCAGTGGTTTACTCATTTTTATTGAACCTAACTGGTCTTTTTTAACAGAAGACTCCTACACAGGGTCCTAATTTTAGACAGTGCAAGCCCATACATAAAACCATTGCTTAGTGGTGGAATTATGAGGAAGTAAAGGGACATAAACAAACGAAAGAAGTTCGGCAGGTGACTCAAATCGAAGCGGCTCTGCAGGAGCTCGAAGGAAGCGCCCACTCCGTAGTTGAAAAGGGAGGCGAGGTGAGGAGAACACGTGTTGATGGCCTTGAGTCTGGTCTCCTTTGATCTCACCAAACACACTTTCAGGATCTGCGCGTACGTCCACAGGATCCCCGCAAGAGGGATGGCGGTGTGGACGATCACGGAGAAGATGCTGCGGATGTTAAGGCCGCTCGTGTTGGAACAGGCCAGTTTCACCACAGGGTAGTTATCGCAGTACACTTTGGGGATCACGTTTCCACAGAGCTGCAGGGACCAGCTTTGATAAATCATTATCCAACCCAACAAATTTGAATAAAACAACGGAATGAAAATGATCGCTGTGATTTTAGATTTGGTCATAAAAGTGTTATATCGCAGTGGACGGCAGATGGCGAAGTAACGGTCGTACGCTATCATACAAAGGAGAAAATACTCATTAAGACCGTAAAAATGAATGCTGAAGATCTGTAGGAAGCAAAATGCCCTGGGAACGAGGACTGGACCATCACTAAGAATGTGAAGCAACAGAAATGGGTACAACACAGTGCTGCCGAAGATTTCATTCACGAACAATCCACTTAGAAACATGTACATGGGTTCGTGGAGACTCCTGTTCAAACAGATGACAGAAACAAGGAGAGCATTGGAGAACAGTGTGACGGCATACAGAAGCAACAGAAAGCAGAAAACCAAATATCGCCGAGGCCCCAGGTCCAAGTATGCAGACAGCAGAAAAGACGGAAAGTGACTTGAGTTCAAGGACATGGTTCACAACATCCATAACCAGAAAGTCGGACAAAAAAGTAAAATAAAAATAAAAAATCCCACAAAGGTCTGAATCTACTTCCAAATAACTATTTCCCTAATGATGTAAACTTTTATCCTAACCCTTGATATCAGACTGCCAAATGACATCAAACTAAACCTTAAATCTGGAGAAATGTGTCTACACTACACACAAAAAACTTCCAACACCACTATACAACTGTCATTAAGTTGCATTAATGATTCATGTTCCATTTTTAGATACCTAAATAACGTTCGCACAAATTTTACAATTCAAAACACAAAATAGCCCACTCGAAAACATCTAAATGGTTTGATATTGGAAATATAGACTAAACATTTGAAAATACATCGCAGATTTTATAGTAAAGCATAAGGTTTATGAACTCTTACACACAATTACACTTGACTCAAGAAATCAACCATGCAGTTTATGTTTGCAGAAAATAAATGGTACAACTTCTAAATAGCAATACCTACATTTTAAATCAATAAAAACAGATGGACACTATGGAACAGCACAGGATATTAAGACTCAGTGTTACTTTCTGTACCAAATGGTTGCACAGAAACTGGTTAAGTGGCAATTACTCACAACCTGAAATAATTTACAAGAGTCAAAAACTCATTCCAAAAGGTATATTTTATATCAATGCTCTAAAATTTGTGAGTGTTGATGACACATCAGTGCTGCTGACTTGACCCGGACTTCCTTGAAAAAGAGATTAGTAATCTGAATAGGACTTTCCTGATTAAATAAAGTAAATAAAAACAGTACAAAGTTTACGAAACACAGAAAATAAATCTATATTCACAAGTCTAGCAGTGAGACAAATTTGTAATTTGTAAGACAAAAAAAAAAAAAAAACTAAATAACTGTTTATTTAAAATGCTTCTTGATGGAATCTTGAGGACGAAGCCTCTATGAAAGTCCTCCTCTGTGCAGCCGCTTTTAAATGTTCTGTCTCTGAAGGGAGCCTTCCTCTGGGCCATCAGCAGCATAACGCTTCCAACACAGGGTCAGGGCCCTGAAGTGGGTCCAGTGAGTGTACAATTTTTTTCAATGACTGTGAGCTAAACGTGATACAAAGGGTAAGGGTAGAAATAAGGGCCTATGTAGTGGCTTAAGAAAGTTTACAGACCCCCTGTTAGCGCTACACATTTATGAAGCCCACCAAACGTAATATGTGAATCTAATAAGGCCATAAACATAATTATATCCCACAAAAATAACGCTTTGCTTTCACTGCACCAGGTGCTCTAGCGCTGCTGTAGCAGTCGCCACGCCACATGCTCATGCGATGACTAATTTGGGTTCTGGCCTCCGACAAAAAATTCTGAAATAATTTAGAGCCGAGCGCCGTGGCACCTCCACACTCCACAGAGTGCAATCTGAGCTCGTCTTCGACTTTTAATGCTTCGGAAAGGTTAAGGTCACCGCACCACAGCTGCATGCAATATGCGCCCGGAGTAATATGTTTTACTTTTGTGGTCAATTTGGATATTACGTTGGTGGGGTCAGGAATCGTTTTGTTTGCGGGAAATTGTTACATTTGTAGGTTTATTCAATGCGTGGGGAAATGATTGCGTTTATAGGGCTCTCGCTTTGATTTACCATAGCCGGTTAGCCAAATAATTATATCTGACCAAACTGACCAAATTCAAAAGAATCACAACAAACATAGCAAGTACGAAAACAAGTTTAAAACAGGGCACAAAATGGCATAAAGGAAACACCACAGACTTATAAACAGGTGAAGCACTGGTAATGATCAAACTTGAGGAAGTAGAATCCATATACTTAATCTCACAGTCCAATAAGAAAACAATAAAGACCTGCTGTCAAATATGAGCATCAAAATAAACATAAGAATGCTGAATTACAGGGTTCTTTCATTTCCGTTTGACGAGAACTCTGTTAAAGCTAATGGCGAACAAGGGAAAAGTCCAGACCACCTTTGAGCTAAACCCATCTTGGTCCATCCATCCATCCATCCATCCATCCATCCATCTTCTTCCGCTTATCCGGGGCCAGGTCACGGGGACAGCAGTCTAACCAGGGGCTCCCAGACTCCCTTCACCCCAGACACTTCCTCCAGCTCCTCAGGGGGGATCCCGAGACGTTCCCAGGCTAGTGAAGTATCTGCTGTGAGAGACAGTTGTTGGAGATACTGGTACAGATAATTGTTTATTCAGTTGCCTTTAGGCTGTGGGGCCAAAAGGGGACAAGGGTAATTACAGGTCAAACTTAGGTCGGTTGAAGATAATCTAAGAGTCTGTAAGTTTGGGAATCTTTTATGAGGGGCAATAAAGAAACATTTGTGAGGGGGTTTCCTTATCTGAAAAGGGGGTTTGGCTCCTTTGAAGGAGCAGTTGGTCTACCATATATAAAGCTATGTTACACTAAAATCGGAGAGATCCTAGATTTGGCCACAGTGGGACTCCCAGACGAACGCCGGCTGTCTGTATGTGATGCTGCTTTCTGTAATAAACTTCCTTTAATATTCAGAAGCTAGCGTCCACGAGTCTTCTTCTACTGATTGACACACCGACCAACATCTTCAGAAACCACACTAGCCGAGAGATATAGTCCCTCCAGCGTGTCCTGGGTCTACCCCGGGGCCGCCTCCCAGTGGGACATGCCCAGAACACCTCCTGAGAGAAGCGTCCAGGAGGCATCCTGAACAGATGCCCAGACAGGGACCGGACAGCCCTTAGCAAAGGGTCCCAGAGGTACCGTTCTAGACCGCCACGCCATGTTGCAGAGACGTGTCAGCCAAGACAGTCCCACAACATCCAGAGAATTAAGATACTCAGGACAGATCTCATTCACCCCCGGAGCCTTGCCACCAAGGAGCTTGCCAACAACCTCAGTGACTTCGGACAGGGTGATGGACGAGTCCGCCTCCAAGTCCTCAGTCTCTGCTTCCTCCTTGGAAGACATGCCAGTGGGTTATTCCTTCTACCGTCCGACCACATCCCCAGTCGATGTCAACAGCACTCCACCTGCACTGTAAACGGTGCTGGTGAAGCACTTCTTCCCCCTCCTGAGGCGTTGGATGGTTTGCCAGAATTTCTTTGAAGCCGACCGATAATCCCCCTCCATGGCCCCCCCAAACTCGTCCCAATCCCAAGTTTTTGCCTCTGCGGCAGCACGGGCTGCGGTACACTTGGCCTGCTGGTACCTGTCAGCTGCTTCAGGAGTCCCACACGCCAGCAAGGCCTGATTGGACTCCTTCTTCAGCCTGATTGCATCCCTTACTTCTGGCGTCCACCACTGGGTTCGGGGATTGCCCCTGTGACAGTCACCAGAGACCTTGCGACCACAGCTATGAGCCGCCGTATCGCCAATGGAGATGGAGAACATGGTCTACTCGGACTCCATGTCCGCAGCCTCTCCCGGGATCTGGGAGAAGTTCTCCTGTAGGTGTGAGTTGAAGACTCCGCTGACAGAGGGCTCTTCCAGACGTTCCCAGCAGACCCTCACAATACGCTTGGGCCCGCCGAAGGCGGAGGGACGCGACCTTCTCGTTCACTATGGGTAAACTCCAACACGTGATGGCTGAGCCGTGGGGCTATGAGCAAGCCCATACCAGCTTGCTGACTCTCCCAACAACACTAGAGAAATGCAGCGTCCAGCCCCTCTCAAGGAGACGGGTTCCAGAGCCCAGGCTGTGCATGGCGATTAGGCCAACTATATCTTGTCGGTAGCACTTGACCTTGACCAGCTGGGTTACGTTCTATGTCCCTAGAGCCAGTTTCTGCATCTGGAGATCCGGGCGTCGAGGCCCCCACCTTCGATTGCCGCCCAGATCTCTCCGTACCGGGCCCTTACGGATCCTCCTGCAGGTGGTGGGTCCAATGGGGAGGGCGCCCCCACGTCACTCCTTCGGGCTGGGCCCGGCTGGGCCCTGTGAGGAAATGCCCAGCTACCAGGCGCTCGCCGTCGAGCACCCACCCCAGGTCTGGCTCCTGGGTGGGGCCCTGGTAATGCCAATCTGGGCGATGTACACGACCTTGATCTCATGCTTATCATAAGGGGCTTCTGAACTGCTCTTGGTTTGACCCGTCACCCAGGACCTGTTTGCCACAGGTGACCCTACCAGGTAATTCGAGTACTCAAACCCTTCCACCACGTAAAGGTGACGGTTCATCTTGGTTAAAATGCTAAATCCAATTGAAAATTTACTGTCTACAGGAGTGGCATGACCCTCTCTTTTTGTTATAGTAGTGCTTCATATTTGTCTACACTGCTTCTCTGCACTGCTTGTACAGAATATTTTCTGCATGCTCATCAAGGCATGTTTCCAAAGTAAGCTCTTTGGGTTGCCACAGATACCACACCGTGGTGCTGTGTTGGCTCCTAGTTGGGCCATAATTATGAACTTATAAATCTATTCTACTACACTACTGAGTGTGAATGAGAGTGTGCGACTCAGGGTCTATTTTAGTTTTATTTAGTAATTGAAATGTCTTATATAAAAACATGTTACAATAAAGTAACTTTTCATATTTCCTGTCTCTTGTCCAGTCAGTCCTTGTAAAGTAAAGTAACTTTTCATATTTCCTGTCTCTTGTCCAGTCAGTCCATATAAAGTAAAGTAACTTTTCATATTTCCTGTCTCTTGTCCAGTCAGTCCTTGTACCTGTGTGCTCAGGTCTAGCATAGAATAAATCTTAGTCGGCTTTCCTGGACCCTAAAATCAGGTGGCATTGCACAAATAACTGTAAGGTTTTATTATATTGTGAAATAGCGGGGAACCATTAATGTTTAAATTGTAAGCCCTACCTCTCGGTTACAACATGTACAAAGATTATTTTGTTCCAAATGCAGTCAGTTTGCTGAAAAAGCATTGGTGTATTTATGTGTGATTTGCAGCACACTTTATTTTAAATGTAGCAGACGTTTTTGTAATTTATTTATTTAACTATTTTTTTATTGCAATGCAATAAATAATAATATTGCAAGTTTCAAAAAATCCGCCAAAACTAAAAAACTGAACTACGTTGTTATATGTCTTTTAAAATACCTACTTTTTGGCAACTCTAAAAGAACTCACAATTTCAGTCGGGAAAAAAAACAATCTTGATTCTACCAAAACCTTAACTCAGACAAAAACATGTTTATTGAATTTTACCTTGTTTATACAAAACTAAAGGTTTATCATCACCTGATCAAAGATTTTGGCACTCTCTTTCAACATGAAAACTCAAACATAAACAACTTTTTGCAAGCACCCATGTCACATATAAATCAGGCCAATAGCCTCAACAGAAAGCCTAGACACTAGAAAGACTAGAGACATCCTCGATATACAGTCTCGATCAAAGGTTTAAGACCTGTTAAATAAATGGAAAAAGTCACAATTTTATGGTTAGATCTTTAAGTTCCAAGTAGAGCTTCAATAAGCAACAAGAAATGAGAGTGAGAAAAAAAAAAAAAGTTTGTAAACATTTTCTTAAAAACAACAGTTAAACTGAAATAGGCTGTTCTGCAGCTGATCAAAAGTTTAAGACCACATAAAAACAAACCCCAAAAAACCCTCAAAACAGAAACATGAACTCAGGAATGAGTTGCGCCGCTGTTATTTTTGATCACTTCAAAACTTGGTTGTGGCTCTTGAGGCAAGTGTTTTCAGGAGGTGAGAGGGAACGTTTTTTCAAATGGTGAAGACGGCCTCACGAAGTGCATCTACTGTCTGGAACTGTGGGTCATTTTTGTAAACTTCCCTTGCCTTCCACCCCTAAAGGTTCTCTGCTGGATTTTGATCAGGGGAACACACAGGACGGTCCAAAGAATGATTATTCTCCTGAAGAAGTCCTTTGTCCTGGGGCTTTGTGAACTGTAGCATTGTCCTGTTGAAAAACCCAGTGTTTCCACAGATTAGGGCCTCAGTCATGAGGGATGCTCTCTGCAAAATCTGCGCAGAGCATTTTCCTCATCAGAGAATAAAACGTTCTTCCGCTTTTTAGTGTCCCATGTTTGGTGTCTCTTGTAAGCCCATGCTGCAGTTCTGTGGCGTTCAAGGAGACGAGGGCTTTGAAGACGTGTCTTGTTTTTGAAGCTCTTTGGTGACAAATGCGTCTGATGGTTATTGGGCTGCAATAAGCACCAGTTTTGAGCCACTTAGTTTGAGTCGAGTCGAGTCCAGTGCCTTGATGGACAATCAATCAGATCCTCCGGCTCAGTGCTGGTGTCATTGTTTTCGGTCTTCCACTTGACTTTTTTGTTCCATAACCCTCAGGATCGTATAAGAAATTCCAAATGACGGTCTTGCTGCGTCCCACCTCAGCAGCGAGAGAGGCCCTGTTTATGCCTTTACCATTAACGTCATGACAGTGTGAATACTTGACAGAAATGTATCCATATTTTTTACACAGATTTGGGCTTTTAAAGGCCTGTGGTCTAACTATTGATCAGCTGCAAAAAAGCATGTCTCAGTTTAATTGTTTTCAATAAAATGTTTACTCAAACTTTTTAAATTTTTGTCTCACTCACTCACATTTCTTGTTGCATATTGAAGCTCTACCGTGTGAAGATCCAACAATGCAAAATGTGACTGTACACAGTATGGTGTTGACTGATTTACACCATATACATTATGTTTTACAAAAGCAGTGTTGGTGGATTTGCATTTCTGACATTGCTCAGTTTTTTTCAGCATAAATATTTTGATAAATCAAATTCAACAAACAAGTGGGCCCTTCTCCAGAAAAGTCACATAATGCTTCTTTGACAAAACACATACAAACTCGGTGCTCACTCAGTAATGAATACTGTAAATAAATGGAATAATTTCCGGTTTTACACATAGTTAATGATTATTTGTCAGTCCATCCCAATCATTATTTTATTTTTCGACAATACATTTTTACAGGCAATTCTCATTTTTGACAGGTTTAAGCCGTACATGAGTGGGTTAAACAGAGGCTGACAGATGAGGAGATACAACGGCAGAGCTATTTTCAAAACATGTGGCCAGAGGCTTATATCGAACCTGGTTTGGATGATTGAACATAAAGCTCCGAAAGCAGTGTTTACCAGGGAGCAGAGATGAGGGGTGCAGGTGCTCAAAGCTTTCCGACGCGTCTGTTTGGAACCATTAAAACACACTTTAAATATATTTATGTATGTGAAAATGATGATACAGACAGGAAGCATTATGGTAATGGTAGCAGCCACAAGTTCATATAAGTTGTTTATGGTTGTGTCAAAACAGGACAATTTTACAATACAGTAATTATCACAATATACAGTGTCAATCAAATTTCCACATAGAGTCAAAGACGATGTAAGAATGGTCGTGATTAAAACGGCTACAAATGGAGGCAGCCATGTTAAAACAATCAGAAGTGCTACCTTTCTGGTGTTCATGTGAACGTTATACTGCAGAGGAAAACAGATAGCAATGTAACGATCGTATGAAATCACTGTCAAGTTTATGAATGCCACAGAACCAGAAGAATAAATTGAGAATATTTGTACAAGACAAAAAGAATAGTAAACTTTGTGGACATCTTGAGGGATTTGGGACAAAAGAAATGGAAACAATGCCGTGCTGCCGTAGAGTTCATTCACAAATAAACTACAGAGAAAAATGTACATAGGTTCATGTAGAGTCCTGTTCAAACATATGACGACAATGAGCAGCAGGTTGGACAGAACAATGAAAATATATAAAGACATAACAATGACAAAATACAGCCATCTCAAAGGCCCAGTGTCCAAATAGGTCCCCAAAGTGAAAAAGGATACATCAGTGGAGTTCATCATAGTCCTCTTTTTGTTCAAAAACATAACACCAACAACCAACATCATTCATCACAAAAAGTTGAAACTCAAATGCAGCAGTGATACCAGACTTTGCCAGCAATACACATACAGATAAGTGCAGGCGCTAATGTTAAAACGGATGAGCATCCAGAGCAAAATCAATCATCTAAAACTTAACTGCCTATTACGTCAACAAAAAATAATTTCATCAAGATTCTGCATCCTTCTCAATCTTACACTGTACATATTGTCACAAATGAGAGAGATGAAGATACTTTTAGAGCTCTGTCGGATAATCAGAGCACTGGAGAGAGCCCACACCTTTATCGGGTCGTCTCAAAGCCCATCCCAGTTTATTTATTTATTCAGAGCTCCACTGGCTTCCATAGAGTGGGCGCTAGTTTTCCTGTGGTCCATTCGACAAAAAATGTGATCTCATATATAATTACAATGGCCTTTTTGCAATATATATCAAGCCAGTAATTTTACAATTTCAATAATAATCACAGTTCAGTTGTTCATTCATTCATTTTCTACCACTTGTTCCCGTTAGAGTTCGCGGGTGACTGGAGCCTATCCCAGTGACTTTGGGCCTTAGGCGGAGTACACCCTGAACAGTGGTCAACTCGTCACAGGGCTAACACAGAGACACGGACATTGACAGACCATCGACAACCATTCACTCTCACATTCATTCACTAGGGACAATTTAGAGTTACCAATTAACGTGAACACATGCACGTCTTTGGACGGTAGGAGGAAGCCGGAGAACCCAGAGAGAACTCACAGTAACACGGGGGAGGCCATGCAGACTCCACCCAGAGAGATAGTGTGATGTTGATCTGGTCTGGTTAAAAGAATTCCTGTAGCTTATTTGCCTCACAGACAACTGATTCCATGCTGCTGAAGATCTAAACAATACTTTTCTCTTCATTCAGTTTGATTTTTTGAAAGGAACTAAACCAGACCTGACCTGTCAAGTGACATATTGATGACAAAACTCATTGTATACTCGTTTATTCACAAAGAATTTGGGATTGATTCTAAATATGGCATTGTGCATGTGGCACAGAAGGTTTATAGAACCAGTGAGTGTGAATGAGATTATTTGTCCTGTATCTTCAAAGGCCAGAATATCATCATGGAAATCATCAAGGGTGAAATGTGGGTATGTTAACAACTACACAAAATATTGAAATAGATAAGATAATACAGTGATCCCTTGTTTATCGCGGGAGTTGCGTTCCAAAAATAACCTGCGATAGGTGAAATCCGCGAAGTAGTCAGCTATATTTTTTTGCGATTATTTAGTGCTTATACACTGCAATACTGTACTATAGAATGAAACAAAAAATCAAAATCTGTTTTCAGGCCCAAGATTTGTTTAATAAATACAAATACAGTACAGTATAAACGTTTTCTTACAAATAACTATGACTTTAAAAACGGTATTGTAAAAGTATAATTTTAACACGTACAGTAATGAATACAAGGTTGGAAATATTGTGGCTCACGCGTATTTCACAGTCCCTCCAGCTGTGCCTCTTCATCCTGAATCCACTGCGCTGTAGCGTCATTTTCTGCTGGCACTCTTTCTTTTTTTGAGCAAGAATGCGCTGTACAATGCGCTGTAAAAAAAAAAACGTTTTTTTAAAAATCTGCGAAGCCGCGATAGGTGAGCCGCGTTATATCGAGGGTTCACTGTATATAAATAGATAATAGTTGAATTGTCAATGATAATTGTGCTATAGCCCTTATTACTGATTGTACAAAACACACATGCAACGGTCTATCCGAACCCGACCCACCCGCACCCGACATCTATCATCTCATTGCGCTATACGACCCGCCAGAACCCTTGGGCTCCACGGACTGACTGCAGGTTACGGGTCAACCTGGGCATCACTACCAGGTACCACTGATGCTGATGCCACTCCCTTTGAGAAGAGCTAGAATATCCCTGACGGCAAAGGTACAGGTAGAGCCCGACCCATGCACCCCTTCCTCTGTTCACTTCCGCTATGCTAATCATTCACATAATTTAAGTGCCACATGCTGAGCTAATGCCTGGTAGGTGTTAATGTAGTGCTGCTGTGTTTTTAAATGTGCATTTGGGGTAATTTGCATGTCTTTTATCTCCCAAGGCTGTGATAAATTTATATTGTTCTTTGTAAAAAACATTTTATTTCAGCTCTAATAATAATCTAATGTCTTTACTTTGACATCTAATAAGATGTCAAAGTAAAGACACTACAACGCATGTCTAAAGGCCAATGGAAATACAAACAATGCATAATATTTGTCCTTTAAGGGTTAATTTGAAGTTAAAATGAAGTAATTTTCTTGCAACTAAGAGCACTCTTGTTTTATAGACATCGCCTGTCACTGCTGTTTTGTTTGGGTTATGATTCCTTTGTTAGATATATGCAAGAGATAAGATATTAGCATACAGCTGTATGTCATCCATGTAGAGGAGGTGACTGGTGGTGGTCCCCTTCATGAGTCGATATCCATAGCCAGTCTTGTTGATTATTTGGCTGAGGGGGTTCAGACCTATGCAGCAGTGTTCCATGTGTGTGGCACTGAGTTGTTGAGTTTTTTCTAGTCAATCCAGGCAGTGCACAGGTTGGTGTGTTGGGTCCTGCAGCCTTGGGTGACTGTTCTGGCAACCAGGAATTGGTGTTTGGCTCCTCTGGTGTCTTTGCCGCAAGGATGCCTGACATGCGCTTCCATGTTGTGGAGAAACAGGTTATTGGCTGATAGTTGGATGGAGCTGTGCCCTTGGCGGGATCCTTCATGATCAGGATCGTCCACCCTTCGGTTTAGCTGTTCAGGGTGGGTTCCATCCCTTAGCAGCTAATTCATTTGTGCTGCTAGGCACTCATGGAGAGCAGTGAGTTTCTTAAGCCAGTAGGTGTGGATCATGTCTGTGCTTGGGGCTGTCCAGTTTTCCATGCCTGAGACTCTTTCTTGTATATCTGCCACTGTGATCGTCACTGGATTCTGTTCTGGTAGGTTGCCGTGGTTCTCTCTCAGAGCCACAAGCCACTTTGTATCAGTGTTGTGTGATGCCTCCTTTTCCCAGATATTATTCCAGTACCTTTCAGTTTCCAGCCTTGGTGGGTCTTGGTGGCCAAGGCCTAGAGCCTTTGTTTGTCAGTTTCGAGTGCTTCAGGTACGGGCATCTGGCTGTACTCCTTAAGTACTTGCTTTTTCATTGCACCTCTCTCGGCCTCAGTTTTTTGACTCACTTCTTGCTACCTTTGGTTTCAGTGATGGTAGTGGTAGGGATTGTGCTCAATGCTGCATTCACATCTTCTAGGAGACTTTCTGATGGTACTTCACTAAGCCATTGTAACTGGTGTCAGGGTTGCCTTGCATTCATTTTTGCCATGATCCTACTAGTGGATCGTAATGGAAAAAATATCGTCTCCAAAACCTCGGCCTAGATGGCCTCGCTGTGTTCTTTTTTCTCAGCTGGTAGTATTTACTTCTAAGCCTTTAAAGAAAATATCAAACTCTACAATTAGAATGAACACTGATTTTTTTAAAGTCAAAATATTGTACTAATGTCTACAAGTTAATTGCCATTCTAACAAAAGTCTAAAAACTGTAGATGCCAGTCGTCCATGAGAATTCTGACTCCTACCCACTGTTCCCTCTAAGCTGCGCGCGTGCGCAATTGCGCACAACTCCCAGGGGCATCGCGCAGAGAAAATCTTTGTCGCGCACGAGAGAAAGAGAGCGTAAGAGAGCGAGAGGCGCGAGCTACACGCAGTGATGTGCAGCTGAACACACCTGATCATTAACAGCACATAGCGCCAAATCAAAGGCTCCGGGAACTAAAGTTCTACATCCCATACGCTTTTAACTAGTCTTTCTTCTGGACCAACCCGCCTCGTATTCACGGAGTTTTGAGAACAAACAGCTGACGAACTAATGCGTCTAGAATAGCGCAAATTACCGCGAAGATTTGCGCTCCCCATCAGGACTGAAAGTATCAAATCAAATCAAATCAATTTATTTTTATAATGCCCAAAATCACAACAACAGTTGCCTCGATGGGCCACAGGTAAAAGCAGTTCAGATAACTGTCCCAGAATGCCCCTGTCCTTTGACCCTCCTTCGCGGCGAGGAAAAACTACAAAACCGCATGGGAAAAAGTAGAAACCTCGGGGAGAACCACAGTGAAGGAGAGATCCTACTCCCACGGACGGACAGGCTGCAGATTAACTAGGACTGACGCATCCACTTGGACTGTGGAGCCAGAACCACTCAAGAGGGAGGTGGCTTTAAAGAGTTCCTCCAGGCGGACGAGGAGCAGTCCACCAGTGTAGAGAGATCCTCCAGCAGGAGATGAGGAACAGTTCATCTAAAGTAGAAGGAGTTCGTCCAGGCAGACGAGGTGTGGCTAATCCAGCTGTCCAGGCGGGTGGCGCATAGATCGTCCAGACAGGTGGGGGTGGGGGGGTCGTCACTGGAGCAGCCGCCGCAGTGTCTGAAACAGTCTCCACTCCCCGGGGGAAGTGGAGAGAAAGAGAAACATGTGAACAGCAATGAAGTAACGTATTACGGCCCGTTACTGCGGACCCCTAAAACATTTAGGGGTGCAGGCAGCAGGCACGCAGACGAGCTCCTCCACCTTACGCACGGTAAAGTAGTCCCACTAAAATCATTGCCTCTGGAGTCAAACCATCACATTAGACGCAAACTTAATCCAGGGTCAGACTGTGCACTTTTGGATATTTAATCAACCCAACCCGAACTCTCAGAACTCACAATGACAAACTTGATTTGAGTTCATTCATTTTGGATCTGACTTGTCTCCGCGCGTCTTTACGCGTCTTTACGCGGCAGCGGCGTGAGCGTCGTGAGCAGCGCAGCAGACACAGACTTCAGACTCCTCTGTCTTCAGCACCAGTGAAAAATCATGAACCAATCACAGCAAATGCCACAGCGCGTCTACAAAGTTTAGCGCTTTGCACAGTTTTCGTGTGTATTGATATGCAAATTAGCCGCGTGCGTAACAAGGCGTTAAGTGCTTTATGCACAGAATAATCCCCAAGTGAAAACTGGAAGAATGATAATTAATGGCCACTGACGGAAGGTTTATTTAGGCTTTGAAGACTGTCTTGTTGTGTCAGAGCTACAGTAAAGTCTATTCAATGACATACTTCAAGAATTAACAGTAAATTATCATTAGGCCTATTTGAAACATGGGCTTATGATCTAAACATGACAGACACGTTACTTTGTCCAGAGGCTTCCAGGGGAAATTTAAGCACAGAATTAAATTAATACAGAATTACATGAATATTGCACAGAAGTGTTGCTGGCTGTGAGTCAATCTTTATATTAAAATGCATCAGAAAACTGTGAAAGCTTTGGAGGGAAAAAACACCATGACTCTGATTTGAACACAACTTAATGATGATATCCATTTTTTATTATTAATTCTACCTAAACCAAATTATAGCTGAGGGGCTGTGATCAGAGAGAGGAGGACAGAGCAGCTCACAGAGAAACACTGACAAGATTTAGATCAGCAGCATGTGAACTACACAGATTAACCCAACTGTGCCACAAGTTTTCTTATGATAAACAATGCCTCCATTTGAATCTTAGGCAGAAGTAGCCTGCAATCATAATATATGATTAAAGGTGCACTATGGAACTTTTGTGTGGACGGCCTGCCATTATCTTATTGCATGATCATAAAATGTATCACTGTAACATTTGAGTTTGTTGATCTAAAACACCTCAAATCCCAGGAAATTACATCCATTTTGTTGAAAATCTTCTGGGGGAGGACCCCCAGACCCCCCTTTCAAAGTTACCTGCTATAAGTTAAAGACTTCTAGAGTTCTATCCAGGGATGCTTCATTAATGGATGAAGGCCAACAAAGTCTTGTGAAAAGTGCCCAAAAAAGACTGTTACGGCCCTGATCTCAGGTTTAGAACGAGTGTGACCCCGATGTGGCCCCAGTGCGTCTGATGTTGCTCACATGGTCCAAGGCACTGCTCAGGGAGTTTGTGTGTTTGCTCAGACGAATGAAAAATTAGAGGGAACATTGCTCCTACCCCCAGTGTTTTCCCCTTTCATACTATGACCTAAACATGTCCTTATATGGTACCTGTCTGGCTTACTTCACGCAGGAAGAACAGCGCCATCCGTACCAGGATACACAAATCATGTGTCAGTCATGTTGGAAACCAGTCCAAACTGGTCTCTGTCTTGGATTCTTTGTTTAAGCCATAGGTGTGCGTGTGTGTGCAGTGCAGCCAAGCATAATAGCATATAAATACATAACAAATATTTTCCAGTAGCTACAAATTGTTTTGCCGTGAGCCTTGATTGTGGATTTCGAAGTAACCATTCTTCCCACATCCTTTGCATGTAACCCCTCTGACCAGGGTTACTCGAGTAGTAGGATTCCAACAGAGCCTTGTTCTCACATCTCGCCCATTTGTGCCTTGTTCCAGTAGTCCATTTGTCATCATGGTGCACTGGTTCCCCTGCACCTGACTTCTGAGCTGAAATCTCATGTGTTTCATTGTCACTCATCATGGTATGAGGTAGGCAGTACAATGTAGGGCCTTGCCTAAGGACTCACACTGGATGATGGTAATTGCTTATTCGCCCCCTGAGGGATTTGAACCCGGGTCACCCCCGTGCAAGTCAAGTGACTTACCAGGTCTGCACAAGAAATTTTAAAAAAGTCTCTTGGTGGTGAGTGAGGTGGTGCTGATAGTTTCATGGTCCTATGAATTCGGACAGCTTACCATCATGCTGGTTTCTGTTCCGGGGAAAACAAAAAAGATGCTGCAGAGCATAAAACTAAGACTTATAATCAGAATCAGAATCAGAATCAGAAATTGTTTATTGCCATTGTCAGTGAAATTCACAAACGTAGGAACTTGCTTCGGCGTAGGTGCAACATAAAGCAAAGGATAAAATATAAAAAATATATAAAAAGGCATGCATAAAATTAAGAATAAAATAGACTAAGATAGACTATATACAGAATGTACAGTTGGCAGATAGTGCAATGTGCAAATGAGTAGTGCAAATAGATTGTTCTTAAATAGTATTATTGTTGAAGTGACAGGTGTTACAAAGTGTTCATGAGTCCAACGGCAGAGGGAAAGAAACTGTTCTTGTGGCGGGAGGTTCTGGTCCGGATGGACCGTAGCCTCCTGCCCGAGGGGAGTGGCTCAAATAGTCCGTGTCCAGGGTGAGAAGGGTCAGCTGTGATCCGACCTGCTCGTCCCCGAGTCCTGGAGACGTACAGGTCCTGGACAGATGGAAGGCTGCAGCCGATCACCTTCTCAGCAGAGCGCACAATGCGCTGTAGTCTCTGTTTGTCCCTGGCTGTGGCTCCAGCACCACACGGTGATGGAGGAGGTGAGGATGGACTCGATGATGGCTGTGTAGAACTGCACCATCATCTGCTGCAGCTTGGCTTTCCTCAGCTGCCGCAGGAAGTACATCCTCTGCTGGGCCTTCTTGATGATGGAGCTGATGGTCGGCTCCCACTTGAGGTCCTGAGTGATGGCGGTGCCAAGGAAGCGGAAAGAGTCTACGGTGGTGATGGGAGAGTCTGTCAGGGCGAGGGGGGGCAGGGGGGCTGAGACTTTCCTGAAGTCCACGATCATCTCCACTGTCTTCTGGGCGTTGAGCTCCAGGTTGTTGGTGCTGCACCAGGACACCAGCCGGTCCACCTCCCTCCTGTAGACAGACTCATCGCCGTCCGAGATGAGTCCGATGAGGGTGGTGTCGTCTGCAAACTTGATCAGTTTTACAGAGTCGTGGCTGGAGTTGCAGCAGTTGGTGTACAGGGAGAAGAGCAGAGGAGAAAGTACACAGCCCTGTGGAGTTCCTGTGTTGATAGTCCGAGTCTCTGAGACATTCTTCCCCAGCCGCACGCACTGCCTCCGGTCCGTCAGGAAGTCAGTGATCCACCTGCAGATGGAGTCAGGCACGTGGAGCTGAGAGAGCTTGTCCTGGAGCAGAGCAGGGATGATGGTGTTGAATGCAGAGCTGAAGTCCACAAACAGGACCTGGCGTAGGTTCCGAGTCCAGATGCTTCAGGATGAAGTGGAGGGCCAGGTTGATGGCGTCGTCTACAGATCTGTTGGCTCTGTAGGCGAACTGCAGTGGGTCCAGGGCGGAGGAGGTGAAGGACTTGAGATGGGGCAGGACCAGGCGCTCAAAGGACTTCATGACGACAGGCGTCAGCGCCACAGGCCTGAAGTCATTAAGTCCAGTGATCCGGGGCTTCTTGGGAACAGGGACGATGATGGACGACTTGAAGCAGGCTGGGACATGGCATGACTCCAGGGAGGTGTTAAAAATGTCTGTGAAGACAGGAGTCAGCTCGTCCGCACAGTGTCTCAGGGTGGCGTGGGAGACACCGTCTGGTCCAGCAGCTATCCGGGGGTTGGACTTCCGAAACTGTTTCCTTACATTGTCCCTGTGTAGTGAAAGGCCAGTGGGGGAGGTGGGGGGACCCGGGGTGTGATTGGCAGAAATGTCTATTGTAGTGAGATAGGTGGGGGAGGGGGTTGAGATTTCGAATCGTGAATAGAAGGAGGCGAGCTGTTCAGCGAGTTTCTGGTCGTCAGCAGCATGGGGGGCTTTGGGCTTGTAGTTGGTGATCTGCCTAAGTCCCCTCCAAACCGCCGAGGCGTTGTTAGCAGAGAAAGACTGCTTTAGGCGTATGTTGTACAGAGATCTAGCTCTTGACACCTCCCTGCTAAATCTGTACTTAGCACCTTTGTAGCTCTCTCTGTCCCCTGCTCTGAAAGCTGCCTCCTTCTGCTGCCTGAGCTGCCTCAGTTTGGGTGTGAACCAGGGCTTGTCATTGTTATAAATCACCCTGGTGCGTGTGGGGATGATACTGTCCTCACAGAACTGGATGTATGACGTCACAGTGTCCGTGTACTCATCCAAACCATCCATGGCAGTTTTGAACACATCCCAGTCTGTAATGTCCAAACACGCGCGTAGTTCCTCCACTGCCTCGCTGGTCCACTTCTTAGAAGTCCTCACTACAGGTTTGGAGAGCTTCAGCCTCTGTCTGTACGTGGGGATCAGGTGGATCATGGCGTGATCTGAGAGCCCTAGGGCAGCACGAGGAACCGCGCGGAAGGACCCACTCACTGTAGTGTAACAATGATCCAGCGTGTTCTGCTCTCTGGTCGGGCATTTAATAATCTGTCTGTACTTTGGTAGTTCCTGGCTGAGATTACCCTTGTTAAAATCCCCGAGGATGATCAACAAGGAGTCCGGGAAGTCCTGCTCCGTATTCAAATACTGCTACGGCTGACCTATCTGTGCTTATTGTTGGTGAATTTCACACGTTGTCTCTCTTGCCACTGTGGTCTCTGAAGATATTGGTCGGTGTGTCAGTCAGCAGAAGACTCGTTGACACTAGCTTCTGTATATTAAATGAAGTTTAACGAATGCTTCTTCAAAAGAGACCCCTTTTTAAGATAAGGAAAACCACTCCCGATAGTTTCTTGATTGACCCTTTCTTTGTTTGTGGTCACATGACCTAATCACTATGATTATGATTACCCCTTCTTCCTTTTGGCCCCACAGTCTAGAGGTGATTGAATCAACACTTATCACTGCAATTATCACTCACAGTAGATACTTCACCACACCTCCTGACTTTAGCCAATACATAACATGTCCCACATGCTCTACGAGAACTCTTGATCTGTGGTTTGGTAACATCAATGATGCATACAGTATAAGGCAGTTTGCAGGAACCCTATTGCCAAAACTGATCACTGTGTAATAGATTTGTTGCCCAAATATAGGCAGCTGGTGAAACTCTGCTAACAAGCTAAAAGACTGTTTTGATACAACAAACTGAAGTGTGTTTTTAAATATAATTGCAGATCCTAATGAGCTAACAGACTGCATTACATCCTATATATACACAGTTCTGTGAGCAATCTGTAGTGTCCAGTAAAACATTCTGCGTGTACTCAAACAATAAGCCTTGGCTCACCGAAGAATTAGAGACGTGTCTTGATCTTCATCAAGTTTGATCGAGAGGAACTTGATACCAAAAGGAGGCCATTTAGACTGAAGAAGTAGAAGGCAAAAATTGGCTTTGAAATCAAGTTTTACTCAGGTAACCTAAATAAAATGATGGGCAGATCTAAAAAGGCTCAGATGGACTGCTTGGTGTGGAGGACCTTCATTAATGAACGGAACCTAAAGAAAAGGCGTGTGCTTCCTTAGGGACCAAACATCCAGTTTTCTGTGGAGGATGTGGGAGGTTGTCTGTCAGACATTAAACCTCATATGGAACCTTGACCTAACAGCTTAGGTGGACGTGTCCTAAAAGTATACTCAAGTCAGCAGTCACATGATTGAGAGTGTCCTTGTTTATAACATCTGTCTGTTTGGTTTGGCTATCTGACAACGCTAAACAAGAACAATCTGAACAAAATTGTAAAGATAAAATTTAAATTGAATTTTGAACCAATGTCTGTTGATTTGCTTTCATAAATTCACATAGTCTGATATATTTTTAATTGCTCTTATTTATTTGAGATTGTCTTTTATATAATGTATGTAATCTTACCAGGTAGGTGCAATGTATTTTTGTAACTTTGCCCAGAACTAACTTGTAAGCAACTACCTATAAGCCGCTACTTTTGTCTCATGATTTCAACCCTGCGGCTTATACAGCGATGCGGCTAATTTATGTATTTTTCTGGGAGCGGCCTCTAAGGTAGAGTTTAGATCGGGCTTAAGAATTCAAGCCTGACCTGGCCGAGCCCGTGCCCGTATTGTCCGAACCCAACCCACAACCCGGGCACGATTCGACCCGAAACCCGACCCGAGCCTGCGCGCGTACTGTCCAAACCAGAATCGGAGTCATTTGCTGTAAGATTCAACCGGGTCCGCGCACGTGTGTCCGAACCGCAACCGAGCCTGCGCGCGTGTAGAACCGGAGTTGCGTAAACTGAGTTCCGTGCAGAGTTTTATTTGCAGAATAACAGGGCTTCAAGTGTTTAGTGTTAAGTGTTCTACCTGTACCAGACGGGCCTGTTCTGTCCGCTGACGCTGGCCCACATGATCTCTCCTTCGCTCCTTTCTTCAGTTTTTTGGGAAGGCATCCATGGCTCTCTCTCCTCCTGCTCTTTCTCCTCCGTTGCACTCTCTTTTTCTCTCTCCTCCACTCCATGTAGCAGCTGCGAGCTTTCATTAAGGAGTCTTATCTCACGTCGCATATTTTGATCACTTTATTAGATGATAAGAAGGAAAACAACACAGCACTGGCTGCACACCGCGCTCTTTCGCCGTGGAGCGCATGTTACGCAGTGCGTGCCTCTCAAGATCGCATATTACGAAACACGTGCACGCCCAAACCGGGCGCAGCTTATAGTCAGCTTATGTATGTACAAAGTTGTTTTTCTTTGTAAATATGGCTGGTGCGGCTTATACTCATTTTATAAAAGAACCTACAATTCCTGCAAAACTAAATAAATAAATAAATACTCAATGCAACCAAAATCTTAAACAGGACTCAGGCAATTATGTCATGAGACAAATGAGATTGTCTTCCAGTGTGACGTTGGCTGATTTACACCAACACCACATATAAATTGGGTATTACAAAAAGATTAGTGCCTGCGTGAAGGATATGAAAACCTGGATGACACTTGCAAAATTATTAACAGGTACTAGAAAAAGAGATCATATTATCCCAGTGTTCGAGTCTCTTCACTGGCTTCCCATTGAGTTTAGAATCAAATTTAAAATCCTCCTCCTAACTTATAAAGCCATAAATGATATGGCTCCATCCTACCTCAAAGATACAATAGTAGAGTACCATCTGAACAGAGCACTTCGCTCTCAAAATGCTGGACTATTGTTGGTCTCTAGAGTCTCTAAAAGCACAGTAGGAGGTAGAGCATTTAGTTACCAAGCTCCTGTATTATGGAACCAGGTCCTGTTCATGTTAAAGAGGCCTATACAGTCTCTACATTTAAGACCAGGCTGGCCAGGCCAGCTAGGAACAGAAATATAAATCTACAGTTTTAGCTACGCTGCCCAAGGAGCAACTAAGCTGAGGGAAGTATAGCAGCTTGAACACTGTCCTCTGGTTCTTCTTATTTTCCCATCAACTATATTTAAGATTAGTTAATCTGTAGTCTGTTCATTTCTGTTCACATGTTTTTCTTTCTCTCCACTTCCCTCGAGGAGTGGAGACTGTTTTTGACACCGCGGCGACTTCTTCAGTGATGACCCCCCCCTTATCCGCCTGGAGGAGCTCTCCTTGATCTGGATGAACTGGATCCTCTTCTGCCTGTGAGGATCTACTTCTACTCTACTCTAGATTAACTGTTCGTCGTCTGCCTGGGGGATCTCTCTGCGCTGGATGGACTGTTTGTCATCTGTCTAGAGGAACTCTCCCTCATTAGATGATCCACCTTCCTTCCTCTTGAGTGGTCCTGGTCCAAGTGGATGTGTCAGTCCTGGACTATCTGCAGTCTGTCCATCTGTGAGAGGAGGATCTCTCCTTCATGTGGTTCTCCCCGAGGTTTCTACTTTTTCCCACAGGGTTTTTTGTAGTTTTTCCTTGCCGAGAAGGAGGGTCAAGGACAGGGTATGCTCCGGGACATGTATTCACTTGCTAAATTCTATTGAACACTGTTTATTTGAACTGCTTTCTACCTGTGGCCCATCAAGGCAACTGTTGTTGTGATTTTGGTTATTACAAAAATAAACTAAATTGACTTCTTCAACAAAACACATACAAGCTGGTTAAGTCTCCATCGAAGCTAATAAATACTATAAACATGAATTCTATAAACATAATGAAGCGTTTCCTGTTTAACACAATTTTAATGAAACGAAGATTATTTGTCAGTCCATCCTAATCATTATTTTATTTTTAGACAATAAATTTTTACAGGCAATTCTCATTTTTGACAGATTCAAGCCGTACATGAGTGGGTTAAACAGAGGCTGACAGATGAGGTGATACAACGGCAGAACTATTTTCAAAATATGTGGCCAGAGGCTTATATCGAACCTGGTGTGGATGATTAAACATAAAGCTCCAAAAGCAGTGTTTACCAGGGAGCAGAGATGAGGGGTGCAGGTACTCAAAGCTTTCCGACGTGTCTGTTTGGAACCATTAAAACACACTTTAAATATATTTATGTATGTGAAAATGATGATACAGACAGGAAGCATTATGGTAATGGTAGCAGCCACAAGTTCATATAAGTTGTTTATGGTTGTGTCAAAACAGGACAGTTTTACAATACAGTAATTATCACAGTGTACAGAGTCAATCAAATTTCCACATAGAGTCAAAGACGATGTAAGAATGGTTGTGATTAAAACGGCTACAAATGGAGGCAGCCATGTCAAAACAATCAGAAGTGCTACCTTTCTGGTGTTCATGTGAGCGTTATACTGCAGAGGAAAGCAGATAGCAATGTAACGATCGTATGAAATCACTGTCAAGTTTATGAACGCCACAGAACCAGAAGAATAAATTGCGAATATTTGTACAAGACAAAAAGAATAGTAAACTTTGTGGACATCTTGAGGGATTTGGGACAAAAGAAATGGAAACAATGCTGTGCTGCCGTAGAGTTCATTCACAAATAAACTACAGAGAAAAATGTACATAGGTTCATGTAGAGTCCTGTTCAAACATATGACGACAATGAGCAGCAGGTTGGACAGAACAATGAAAATATATAAAGACATAACAATGACAAAATACAGCCATCTCAAAGGCCCAGTGTCCAAATAGGTCCCCAAAGTGAAAAAGGATACATCAGTGGAGTTCATCATAGTCCTCTTTTTGTTCAAAAACGTAACATCAACAACCAACAACATTCATCACAAAATGTTGAAACTCAAGTGCAGCGCTGAAACCAGACTTTGCCAGACACAGAGGATATAAGTGAAAGTGTAAATGTTAAACCAAATGACAAATGAGCATCCAAAACAGAATCAACAATCTAAAACTTACATACCACTAACATCAACAAAAAATACTTCCATCCAAAAGACAAGATTACGAATTCTCACATGATGCACTTTCAAACAATGATTCTGCATCCTTCCTAATCTTAAACTGTACAAATTGTCATAAATGAGAGTGATGAGAGCTCTGTCAGAGGGCATGGGGTAAAGGATCGTGTGCAACAGAGATAGTCGAAGCACAGGAGAGCGCCCGCACTAACAGCCCTTTATCACACCGTCTCAAAGCCCATCCCAGTTTATTTTTTTTTTTTTTTTTCAGAGTCCTACTAGCTTCCACAGAGTGGTTGCTAGTCTTCCTGGGGTCCATTCAATACAAAATTTGAGCACATGCAATATATATCGAGTAAATAACTTTACAATTACATGAATTACAATAATCTTATTACAATTCAGTTGTAATCATTTCAACTTACTATTCAAAACAGTTAATTCGTATATTTTTGTTTTAGTGTCTTTTAAAAGAATTCCTGTTGCTTATTTGCCTCATACTTACAGACAACTGATTCCATGCGACTTAAGATCTAAACAATGTTTTTTCTTCATACAATTCGAAAGGAACTAAAGCAGCAGAGCTGACCAGTCGAGTGACATATTGATGAAAAAACTCACTGTACACTCGTTTATTCACAAATAATTTTGGGTTGTTTTTAAATATGGCATTATGCATGTGGCATAATGTATGTATGACACTAAGGAAAAACATCAGGTCTACAGGACTGCCCAACCAAAAATAAAACACACAGTATGATTTATCCACACAACATTTATTCATCAAATGTTTTGCCCAACTGTAAGCCTCATAGATGCTGTACAAGAGTCGCCGCTGTCAGTGCACAATGGGGTCTCTCGGTTCCCTGGTCCCTGACTAGCTTCTGTTTTAGCTTCTAGATTTATGTGAAAGGACACATACAATGCTATAGTGACTTTTCGAGCTTTTAACAATTTTGTATCAGTATTCCGTCATCAAAAACATACCTTTTGCCTTTATCTTCATTCATGTAAGTTTGAAGAATGCTGGTTAGGAAGTCCTCTACCCTCAGACTGTCAAAACGCAAATTCCGCAGTGGAAATTTCGCACATGGGACCTAATGAATATGCAAAACTTTGCAATTTTGATTCAACAAGGAAAATTGTAGGCAGAGAAAATGTAAATGATAATGCCTTGCGGCTACTTTTTTACTGATCAAGAAGATGAAGAGCAAAAATGTGTGAAATTTTATCACGTCCAAAAAGCAGGTGAAACTTTTGCGTTGAGCAGACCATTGCAGTTTACATGTGTGGGGTTAAAAATGTTTCAAATGATTGTGTCGTGGCTCATTTACAAAGACAAATAGGCCTACTACAAAATAATAGTGTTGTTTTGACGGAGGGGAGAGGTTACAAAAACACACTTTACCTGCGCCACGGCCTGGATTCTCACCACTGTCACTTTGAACTGGAGCAGTTCTATGTCGTATGTGCTACGCACATGGCGACCCTGTGCCTCTCATTCCTCTCAACATGGCTTGCAACCACATATTTACAGCAAGTTTACCAATGCTCATTGGGGCTCCTGTCCTACTCTCTTACTCCTCCATCTTGAATGCCGTGCTGCTCTGTAGAGGCCCTGCGTGCCTGTCCACATCAGCACCGTCGCCTGGAGTGGCGGCCTGCTGGTCAATACAGTGGCCTGTGTGACTACCTCCATTTTAGTACTGTGCCCCAGCGTACCAGTCCCCATCAATACACTGGACAATACAGCGGCCTGCCCACAGATCAGTACACTGGCTCTAGTGGCTGTCCACATGTCAGTTCAGTGGTTCCATATGATGGGCCACAGGTTAGTACTGTGGCCCTGCGTGGCAATCCACATTAATACAGTGGCCCCGCATAGTGGCCCATTGCTCAATACATTGGCATGTGTGGCTGCCCACAGGTCAGTGTGTTGTGGCTATCCACATGTCAGTACTGTACCTCCTTGTGGCCCACATGTTGGGCCAGAATTCTGGTTCAGATTTGGTTGCCAGGTAGCCGACCTTTTTTGCCTCTGCAGAGGTCACACTGTGCCGTCTGGTTCTCATTTTGAGAATGAGCCTTTTTCCTGGTGGATGTGTTGGCGCACTGCCCCGGCCTGTGGCTTTGCCATATGCACTCCCTCCTGTCCACTTCATGTTATCGCTGTGATGATTTGCTCTGGTATGGGCGCTCTTGGGAGAGGCGGCCTTGTGTACCAAGTTGTTGTAGTGCAAGTGCGGGGGGGTGTCTGTTCTCACCCTACTTTCAGTTGATAATGCCCATGGGTACTCCTTGCCTTGCTGGCGGGTGTTGCCTTGGGTGTGCTCCAATCATGGACATATATTTATCCTTATCTCTAAACAGGAATGGGGGCTTAAGATTTAATTTAGCCAAAATTTATGACAGCATCCTAACACCTTGGTCCAGATCAATAGACCAGTGAAATGCTAATGAGGTAATCAGCAGTAAGGAGGGAGCAACAGCCAGCTATCAATATAACAATAGACCTTTAGACACAGGTGAAACTAGTAGAGGCCAACCATTAATCAAACAAGATAGAGCAATTAATCAAGTCCCAGGTGACAAACAAACACTTTTCTAACAAAGACGGGTATTCAGTGACTCCTCCCTGGGGGCAGGACTCCCACTACTTAGAGTAGCATATAAGCCCAAGTTCCCATACCAGCTCTCTGATTGACAATGACTTTTGGATAAAAGTCGAAACGTCTCGATCTTTAAACGGCGTCCGGATGACAACCTCTGAACCCCTTTCTACGATGGACCACACCTGGACGAATGAGGGTTTACATCGACGAATTCTGGAGAATTTTGGGCAAGGTACCTTAGATCTGGTACGGGAGCTTGAGAATACAGCCAGGAAATTAGTCGATAACAGAAATCACCTCTGGTTTAACTTGAGGTGTAGACAGAGTAACACAATTCCGAGGAGCCTACAGATCAAATCCCCAGTTAAAGGACACAGAGCAGAGAAGATTTGGAGAAGAAACCTGATGCAGATGCTTAGTGAAAGAATTAGGGAGAACAACACCAAAATAGATAAATTGAGGTACAGAATGGAAATTATTCAGAAGGAACTTACGAACATGGTCCCTGAAGATATTCTCAGAAGAGTGTTAGATTTTACACAGATTGCACAGGGAGCACAGCACAAGAAAAGTAAGGAACGACAAATCAGAAAGTTCTCCTCACTTTTGAAAAAATCAACACTAGTAAAGATCAGCACAACAGGAGGTTAGGGACAGCCCAAGGTGAGACAAGTATTAACAGGAATAGCTGGATCAAAAACCTTTCAGACCGCATCCTGACTCAGGCAGAAATAGATGTCCTTTCCAAAGGACTCAATTTCTCGGTCACCTCCAACCATATCCCAACAACAGATTACATCACAGCCACAGAGACAGCCATCAGAAACAACAAATTGAATGATGCTGAGGCAGCAGACCTCAGGATGCGGGTCACCGCCACACTAAAAAGTGCCAAACCACCGCCTTCTAACATCACACCAGAAGAGAGGAAGGCACTTTCAGCTTTACAAAAGGACCATACCATAAACATCTTACCAGCTGACAAAAGACGCTGCACAATAATCTTGAACACAGCAGACTATGAGTCCAAGGTCAACAGTCTCCTTGAGGACACCTCCACATATGAAAGACTGAAAAGGGACCCCACGAGTAGCTACAAGAAGAAGGTTATAGACTGTCTACAGAAGCTTGAGAACGAGGAGTTGATTGACAGGCCTCTGTACTACAGACTATATCCTGGTGAAGCCATTCCATGTATTTATGGCCTCCCAAAAATACACAAAGAGAATGTCCCATTGAGACCCATTGTGTGTAGCACGGACTCCATCACATACAATGTAGCTAAACACTTAACCACCATCTTGGCTCCATTAGTGGGGAACTCAGAACATCATGTGGACAACACACAGCACTTTGTGAGCAAAGTGAGACACCTCCGTATGGACCCAGATGACGTTATGGTCTCGTATGACGTGGTGTCCCTTTTCACTTGTATTCCTACCTCGGAGGCATTGGCAGCAGTGAGGATGCGACTGCAGGAGGACTCAACCCTACCGGAAAGGACCAAACTCACACCTGAACACATCTGCCAATTATTGGACATCTGCCTTAACACAACTTACTTCCAATTCAGGGGACATTTTTACAGACAGATCCACGGCTGTGCTAAGGGGTCTCCGGTCTCGCCGATCGTAGCCAACCTATATATGGAACACTTCGAGAAGAAGGCTCTGACCTCCTTCCTGGGCACACCTCCGAGCCTCTGGCTGCGTTACGTGGATGATACCTTTGTGATAATCAAGAAATAAGAGCTGGAAACTTTCTCTGAGCATATCAATGGGTTGGATGTATACATTAAGTTCACCCGAGAAGATGCTAAGGACAACCGGTTGGCGAGAGGAGGAAGGCAGCCTTCAGACAGAAGTATACAGGAAACCCACCCACACAGACCAGTACTTACTGTTCGATTCCAACCACCCACTGCAGCACAAGTTGGGAGTGATTAGGACCTTGCAACACAGAGCCCATGAAGTACCCACCAGCTCTGAGGGTTAGAAAGAAGGAGGAAGAACACGTCCAACGCGCCCTCTCAGCTTTTGGATATCCCAAGTGGGCCTTTAACAAAGTCAGAAGAGCCAAGAAACAGGACAGAAAGGATAAAGACCCCAGCAGGAGGGCTGTCTCTATCCCTTATGTCTCGGGCCTGTCTGTGAAGTTTCAAAGGATTTTTAGACAACACGACATCCCTGTTTATTTCAAACCTGGCAACACACTTAAACAGAAACTGGTCCACCAGAAAGACAAGAGGCCGAGAAACAGAGCAATGTAGTTTATTCGATAGAGTGCAGTGAGGACAGTTGTAAAGAACGTTACATAGGAGAAACAAAACAGCCATTGCACAAAAGGCTGTACCAACACAGAACAGCGGCCTCCACAGGACCGCAGAGTGCAGTCCATCTGCACCTAAAAGCTACAAATCACTCGTTTGAGGACAGTGAGGTGAAGATTTTGAGCAGAGAGAAGAACTGGTTTGAAAGAGGAGTAAAGGAGGCCATTTTTGTAAAAAGAGAAAATCCTTCTCTAAACAGGAATGGGGGCTTAAGATTTAATTTAGCCAAAATTTATGACAGCATCCTAACACCTTGGTCCAGATCAATAGACCAGTCAAATGCTAATGAGGTAATCAGCAGTAAGGAGGGAGCAACAGCCAGCTATCAATATAACAATAGACCTTTAGACACAGGTGAAACTAGGTGAGGCCAACCATTAATCAAACAAGATAGACCAATTAATCAAGTCCCAGGTGACAAACAAACAATTTTCTAACAAAGACAGGTATTCAGTGACTCCTCCCTGGGGGCAGGACTCCCACTACTTAGAGTAGCATATAAGCCCAAGTTCCCATACCAGCTCTCTGATTGACAATGACTTTTGGATAAAAGTCGAAACGTCTCGATCTTTAAACGGCGTCCGGATGACAACCTCTGAACCCCTTTCTACGATGGACCACACCTAGACGAATGAGGGTTTACATCGACGAAGGGCCGTGATGGTAAATGCCCACAACACAACACGCCCACAAAATAGCATTTAAGTTGTACTCAATTTAGCACCTGTCTTAGTAAATCTGGGCCTAAATGTATTACAGATCATAACAATAATTTAACTGGATATATCAAAAGGAAATTGGGATAGAAGAAGGAATTATGTTAGAACTAATGAAGAATGGAAACAAATATGTACATCTCAATGAAAGAACTGGAAATTGGAAAAATAAAAAGTCAAAGTGTGCATTATTCATAGGGAAATACTGGTCACTGGAGAAGCTGTGGTTGCCAGCCGGCCCATCATTACCATGTGTATTGGACATTAATATAATACAAACCATGATAAGGTGATAAATGACTGGGTGCAGTTGAATTCTCGAGGCGGTATTGTTTTGACGTCATGGTTTTGGTGAACATTTGCATTTCTTGTGAACTGGGAAGATCTGATAAAGGCCAGTTTGTGTTCGTTGCAGCTCTGCTCAAACTCTCTGCTGGGTCACCAAAAAATAAGCCTTGAATATATTTCCAATTAACCTGTTTATATTCCTTATATACAAATGCGTTTTCCAATTTTGCAAAAATGTATTACTTTTATCCACTCTGCTTTTAACTTTGTTTGATTTCTGTACTGTCACTATTCAAAAGTCTTAACTACTGTAAATTAGTGAGGATGAGGGAGGTAAGGGAATTTTAAGTTTTGTTTAAGTTCATTGTTGAATATGCATTACTTTTATTTATATAACTCAACAATGTTCAACAGCTCTTATGTTCTTGTTATTAAATGTGATAATGCAATTTACCTTTTGTGCTGATGTCTCAAATTTGAGCAGTTTTCTTTGCTTTATTAAACAGCTGAATGGTTTCTAACTTTGCACACCTTGAGACTCATAAGCTTAACGCTGTAGTTGTAACGCTTTGTTCACTTGTATTCTTTCACATGTTCAGTTCCTTTTGTATTTCTAAAGTAAAAGGAGAGTCATGGAGAACTTCAGTCAGGTTTCCCATTTCATTCTGGGAGCCTACTTTGACCCCGGGCCTTTGAGATGGCTGTATTTCCTCATCATATTGACAGTGTATGTTCTGATAGTGCTGTCCAACCTGCTCCTCATCGTCGTCATATGTTTGAACAGGACTCTACATGAACCTATGTACATGTTTCTCTGCAGTTTATTCATTAATGAGATAAATGGAAGCACTGTATGTCTACTATTTATTGCATATGAAGTACTTCAAGACGTCCACACAATTTCATTTAACCTGTGTTTTCTTCAAATATTTTTGCTGTATTCTTATGGAGCTGTTAATTTTACAAACCTGGCCGTCATGTCATACGACCGATATGTGGCCATCTGCTTCCCTTTGCAGTACAACACTCACATGACCGTAAGAAAAGTCACTTGTTTAATTAGTGTCATTTGGCTTTCCCCGTTTGTAGCTGTTGGAATAACAATTTTTCTCACTGCATCTTTAAGACTTTGTGGAAATATCATTGACTCTGTTTATTGCGATAACTACCTCATCATCAAACTGGCTTGTTCTGAAGCAACAGTGAATAACCTTTATGAAGTGGCCGCTGCTAGTAGCTTTGTCTCAATACCTGTAATAGTTATTTTCTTCACATACATACAGATCTTCAGAGTGTGTTTTAATGGATCCAAACAAACACGGCAGAAGGCAGTGAGCACCTGCACACCACATCTCTTATCTGTTGTAAACTTTGCTATTGGATTTTCTTTCCAAATTTTCCAAACCAGATTTGACTTGACACATTTGCCCCAAACTTTGAGAATTATTTTATCCTTATATCATCTGACATGTCAGCCGCTGTTGAACACACCTCTGTATGGCCTGAACTTGACAAAAATCAGAAATGTGTGTAAAAATCTATTTTTAAAGTCAAGAAATGCAGTGACTATGATTGAGATGAATTAATGGTTGACGTCAATCTGAGCAACTGTTATTTATCTCCTCCTGTTCTGTTAACGCTCGATTTCCATCAATAAATAACCACAGCGGGACGGACTGTGCACTGATAGTCCCGTCAGAACCTCGATGACGGATGGCAGGGAGGACAGACCAAAAGACCCAAAATTTGACCAAATAACGACTGGAATGATTTCTGGCTGAAAAAAAGAGTCTAATTAAAGGGTGAGATGGAGTCAATAAGCAAGAAGATGGATTTCAACACAAGATTTGACTAAATGGATGAAGACATAAGTCCTGAGAGGGAATCGGGGCAGATGAGGGGCGCAACGATGAGGCGCAACAGCGCATTTCGAACAATACACATGAGTTAGAAGAACTTAGAGCCGAAGAGAAGACTTTACAGGCAGAGAATAGAATTATGAAGAGTATGTTTCCAAAACTGGAATCTAGATCCCGCAGTAACAATCTGAGGCTTGTGGGAGTGCCACAGGGCGAGGAGGGAGAAACTTGGAGGTATTTTTAGAGCAGATTTCCGACATTCTCTCTGGGAACCGAGTCATGCTGCCATTAGATATTGCCCACGGGCTCGACCAAAAAAGAGGTGACAAGGATTCACCGATTCCAACAGTTGGCAGAAGGAGAAACCTTCGATATGGATTTGCTTTTGTAGCCACTCTGTTGGTGACATATGAAGGCAAAAAACCTGCAGCCTACGCAATTTTTTTTTATACAAAGTAGGAGAAATGTAATTTTAACCAAACAAAACCAAATACAATCACTGTCTGAATTTGTCTACAAAAAATGTTATTCGAAAATGTCAGGAGATAAAAATTAAATCAAATCTTTTCTGGATACTCTGACTTTGCCCATTGTGACTGAAGAAAAAATAAAAATAGGAGATAAAATAACACTTTTGGAAATATAAAGTATGCAATAAAGAAATAAAAGAACAATAAGTCTCCAGGAAGTGATGGGTTCAATGAAGACTGGTTTAAAGTTTTAAAAGAAACACTCATTCCTCTTCTTTTATAAACCTTCAACAAGGTACATACATACATAGCCTAAAGAAAAGAAGGCTCGACTTGAATGTGCCTCATATAAACCAAACACAATTCTGAACGTGGACTATGTTATATACACCTCAATTATGTTTAAAAGAATGTATACAAATACAACAAAATCATATTCACAGGGAAATACTGGATGGTGGAGAAACTGTGGCTGCCAGCTGGCCCACCATTACCCTGTGTTTTGGGACTGTCCCGTTGTTAATCATTATTGGATCTATATTGGAACAAATCATGAGAAGGTAAATGATTGCGTTTTCTAGCGGCGGTATTGTTAAGGAAGTTTTTTTATGACGTCATCATATTGGTGGGATTTTGCCTTCCTTGTGAACTGGGAGGATCTAATAAAGCCTAGTTTGTGTAGGACATTAGTTCCACTGTTGCAGCTCTGCTCCCTCTCTCTGCTGAGCCACCAAATGATTAGGCTTCAATATACTTCCTGAAGAACCCGTTTCTATCCTTGACTGAAAGTGCGTTTTCTAATTTCACAAAAATGTATAACTTTTGCCACTCTGAATTTAACTTTTGACTTTATTCCTGTTCAACTGTCACCATTCATATGTGTTAACAAAATTTTTGAGAATTTGTGAGGTAAACAATGTGTAAGCTTTCTTTTTTCTATATGCATGACCATTATTTATAAAACTCACGGCAAGGGCTTAGAAATGTTTAAAACAACAGCTCTTATGTTCTTGATATTAAATGTGGTAATACCTTCTGTGCAAATGTCTTAAATCTGAGCATTAATATTCTATTATGTGACAGCTCAGTTCCTCGTGTGTTTCTGAAGTAAAAGGAGAGTCATGGAGAACTTCAGTCATGTTTCTCATTTCACTCTGGGAGCCTACTTTGACACCGGGCCTTTGAGATGGCTGTATTTCCTCATCATATTGACAGTGTATGTTCTGATAGTGCTGTCCAACCTGCTCCTCATCGTCGTCATATGTTTGAACAGGACTCTACATGAACCTATGTACATGTTTCTCTGCAGTTTATTCATCAATGAGATAAATGGAAGCACTGTATGTCTACTATTTATTGCATATGAAGTACTTCAAGATGTCCACACGATTTCATTTAACCTGTGTTTTCTTCAAATATTTTTGCTGTATTCTTATGGAGGTGTTAATTTTACAAACCTGGCCGTCATGTCATACGACCGATATGTGGCCATCTGCTTCCCTTTGCAGTACAACACTCACATGACCGTAAGAAAAGTCACTTGTTTAATTAGTGTCATTTGGCTGTCCCCGTTTGTAGCTGTTGGAATAACAATTTTTCTCACTGCATCTTTAAGACTTTGTGGAAATATCATTGACTCTGTTTATTGCGATAACTACCTCATCATCAAACTGGCTTGTTCTGAAGCAACAGTGAATAACCTTTATGAAGTGGCCGCTGCTAGTAGCTTTGTCTCAATACCTGTAATAGTTATTTTCTTCACATACATACAGATCTTCAGAGTGTGTTTTAATGGATCCAAACAAACACGGCAGAAGGCAGTGAGCACCTGCACACCACATCTCTTATCTGTTGTAAACTTTGCTATTGGATTTTCTTTCCAAATTTTCCAAACCAGATTTGACTTGACACATTTGCCCCAAACTTTGAGAATTATTTTATCCTTATATCATCTGACATGTCAGCCGCTGTTGAACACACCTCTGTATGGCCTGAACTTGACAAAAATCAGAAATGTGTGTAAAAATCTATTTTTAAAGTCAAGAAATGCAGTGACTATGATTGAGATGAATTAATGGTTGACGTCAATCTGAGCAACTGTTATTTATCTCCTCCTGTTCTGTTAACGCTCAACTGTGCGCTGATAGTCCTGTCAGAACCTCGACGACGGATGGCAGGGAGGACAGACCAAGAGACCCAAGATTTGACCAAATAATGACTGGAATGATTTCTGGCCGAGAGAGTCTCATTAAAGGGTGAGATGGAGTCAATAAGCAAGAAGATGGATTTCAACACAAATGACTAAATGGATGAAGACATAAGTCCTGAGAGGGAATCGGGGCAGATGAGGGGCGCAACGATGAGGCGGAACAGCGCATTTCGAACAAAACAGATGAGTTAGAAGAACTTAGAGCCGAAGAGAAGACTTTACAGGCAGAGAATAGAATTATGAAGAGTATGTTTCCAAAACTGGAATCTAGATCCCGCAGTAACAATCTGAGGCTTGTGGGAGTGCCACAGGTCGAGGACGGAGAAACTTGGAGGTATTTTTAGAGCAGTTTTCTGACATTCTCTCTGGGAACCGAGTCATGCTGCCATTAGATATTGCCCACGGGCTCGACCAAAAAAGAGGTAACAAGGATTCCAACAGTTGGCAGAAGGAGAAACCCTTCGATATGGATTTGCTTTTGTAGCCACTCTGTTGGTGACATATGAAGGCAAAAAACCTGGAGCCTACACAATCTTTTTAATACAAAGTAGGAGAAATAATTTAATTTTAACTAAACAATACCAAATACAATCATTGTCTGTATCTTTCTACAAAAAAATGTTATTTGAAAATGTCAGCAGATAAAAATAAAACTGAATATTTTCTGGATACTCTCAATTTGCCCATTGTGACAGAAGAAAAAATAAAAATAGGAAATAAAATAACACTTTTGGAAATATAAGGTGCAATAAAGAAATAAAAGAACAATAAGTTCCCAGGAAGTGATGGTTTCAATGAAGACTGGTTTAAAGTTTTAAAAGAAACACCTATTCCTCTTCTTTTATCAACCTTCAACAAGAAACTTAAAAAAGCTTAAGATTCTTCCGAGCTAGAAAAAAGCGTTCGTAGCCTAAAGAAAAGAAGGCTCGACTTGAATGTGCCTCATATAAACTAAATGCAGTCCTGAACATGGACTATGTTATATACACCTCAATTATATCTAAAAGAATGTATACAAATACAACAAAATCATATTCACAGGGAAATACTGGATGGTGGAGAAACTGTGGCTGCCAGCTGGCCCACCATTACCCTGTGTTTTGGGACTGTCCCGTTGTTAATCATTATTGGATCTATATTGGAACAAATCATGAGAAGGTGGTGAATGATTGAATACAGTTGAGCTCAAGAGGCGGTATTGTTAAAGATGTTTTTTTCTGCCTGATGTCATCATATTGGTGGGATTTTGCCTTCCTTGTGAACTGGGAGGATCTAATAAAGCCTGCTTTGTGTAGGGAATTAGTTCCACTGTTGCAGCTCTGCTCCCTCTCTCTGCTGAGCCACCAAATGATTAGGCTTCAATATACTTCCTGAAGAACCTGTTTATATCCTTCAATGAAACTGCGTTTTCTATTTTCACAAAAATGTATTACTTTTCGCCACTCTGAATTTAACTTTTGATTTTATTTCTGTTCAACTGTCACTATTTAAATGTGTTAACTAGAATTAGGGAAAATTAGCGAGGTAAACAATGTGTAAGCTTTCTTTTTTCTATATGCATAACCATTATTTATATAACCCACAGCAAGGGCTTAGCAATGTTTAAAACAACAGCTCTTATGTTCTTGTTATTAAATGTGGTAATACCTTTTGTGCAAATGTGTTAAATCTGAGCATTAATATTCTATTATGACAGCTCAGTTCCTCATGTGTTTCTGAAGTAAAAGGAGAGTCATGGAGAACTTGAGTCATGTTTCTCATTTCACTCTGGGAGCCTACTTTGACACCGGACCTTTGAGATGGTTGTATTTTCTCATCATATTGACAGTGTATGTTCTGATAGTGCTGTCCAACCTGCTCCTCATCGTCGTCATATGTTTGAACAGGACTCTACATGAACCTATGTACATGTTTCTCTGCAGTTTATTCATCAATGAGCTAAATGGAAGCACTGTATGTCTACTATTTATTGCATATGAAGTACTTCAAGACGTCCACACAATTTCATTTAACCTGTGTTTTCTTCAAATATTTTTGCTGTATTCTTATGGAGGTGTTAATTTTACAAACCTGGCCGTCATGTCATACGACCGATATGTGGCCATCTGCTTCCCTTTGCAGTACAACACTCACATGACCGTAAGGAAAGTCACCTGTTTAATTGTTGTGATTTGGCTGTCCCCGTTTGTAGCTGTTGCAATAACAGTGTTTCTCACTGCATCTTTAAGACTTTGTGGAAATATCATTGACTCTGTTTATTGCGATAACTACCTCATCATCAAACTGGCTTGTTCTGAAACAAAAGTAAATAATGTTTTTGAAGTGATCACTGCTACTACCTTTATCTCAATACCTGTAATAGTTATTTTCTTCACATACATACAGATCTTCAGAGTGTGTTTTAATGGATCCAAACAAACACGGCAGAAGGCAGTGAGCACCTGCACACCACATCTCGCTTCTGTTGTAAACTTCGCTTTTGGATCATTTTTCCAAATTTTCCAAAGCAGGTTTGACTTGACACATTTCCCCCAAATGTTGAGAATTATTTTGTCTTTGTATCATCTGACATGTCAGCCGCTGTTGAACACACCTCTGTATGGCCTGATCTTGACAAAAATCAGACTTGCATGTAAAAATCTATTTTGCAAATCAAGAAATGCAGTGAATGTGATGGAGATGAATTAATGACTAATATCAATCAGAATTATACTTTTTTTCAGTTCCATCATTAAAAAAATAATTGTCTGTACATGTGTTTTGTGTGAGCGCCCCACTGTCATAAAACAAAACCAGACCTGTGACCATGTGTCGAATAAATATTGGACAATATTTAATAATAAATCAACTGAACTGAATATTCACCAAAAATTAGTACAAAATTCCCAGTCTTAATAACATCTCTACTGAATAATGCCCCAGTAGGTGGTTCTTGACAAGGCCCACAGTGAGTCTTTATAAAGCTGAACACACCTACTACTACTACTACTCCTCTTTCTTTATCAACATTCAATGAGGAGCTTCAAAAAGCTTAAATCAGGGGTGCCCACACTTTTTCAGCACCAGAGCTACTTATCCCATATGTGGACAATTTTCTAACGTTTTTTAACGTTTTTTAAGAGACCAGAACTTTTTAAAAAGGACCGTCTCCACCCAAACTACTCCGGATCCCGCCTTCTGTCTTGCAATATCGAACTAGCACTACGATCAGCATGACAAAATAATCAACATCACCCCATTCCGGTAATCATTAGCAGAGAGCGGCCAATACATAAATCAATAAAACCATCATTTGCTGACAAAAATAATCTCAGATACCTCCACAAAATTCAGTATCAACACACTCCTAGTCCCCAATCCCCACTCACAATTAACATGGCTGTTTTTAACGTCCGCTCTCTGCTAAACAAATCTTTCATTATAAACGACCTAATCTTAGACTATAAACTTGACTGTTTGTTTTTAACAGAAACCTGGCTGGGTGCAGATGCACCAGTTGTTCTCACTGAGGCCTCTCCACCGCATTTTAACTTTGCTTTTTCCACCCGAAATGGTAAAAGGGGAGGTGGCACAGCTGCTATAATTTCAAACAATCTGGCCACCAAACCTGTTTTTATTCACCAATATACAAGTTTTGAATATCATGCAGTTGTTTTTAGTAACCCACCAATTTTAGCTGTAACAATATATAGACCACCGAAAAAGTGCAGTCTTTTTATTTCTCAATTTTCAGATTTTTTATCAATCTTATACAATTCTTATAGCCATATTATTTTAACCGGTGATTTTAATTTACACATTGATAATAACTTAGACCCTGTTTCAAATGAGTTTTTAAATATTCTTAATTACATGGATTTTACCCAGCACGTCACACAGCCAACTCACAACAGAGGACACACTCTGGACCTGGTCATCACCCATGGCCTGTCCACCAGTGTGTCCTCTGTTGTCGACCTGGCTGTGTCTGACCATTACTGTGTGTTTTTTAATATCACTGGTTTTATTCAGCGAGAGACCTCTGTGAGAACTGTGAGGAAGCGCCATCTGACCCCTGAAGTGGCTGCAAACTTTATTGAGGTTTTAGAAAAAAGTCCAATTGTTTTACCTGCACCTTGCAATTTTATTACGGACAATTTTAACAGTCGACTACAGTTAGCATTTGATCTCGTTGCCCCTCTTAAAATAAAAACCATTCCAACCAAACCTGCACCCCCTTGGAGAAATGAGGACCAGAAAAAACTAAAGAGACAGTGCAGAGCAGCAGAGAGAAGGTGGAGAAAAAACAAAACAACAATAAACCATCAGCTATTCAATTATCAACTAAAAATATACAACAATGCAGTTCGAAATTCAAGAAACAACTACTTTGCTAAAATAATCACTACTAATAAAAATAACCCCAAAATCCTATTCTCAACAATCGACAACATTTTAAACCCTGATTTTAGCACATCTTATTTTACTCCCACAGACTCTCTCTGCGAAGCGTTTGCAGACCACTTCATGGGGAAGATAGACACTATCAGATGTAACATTTTATCTAGTCAAACTTCTGTTTTTAACACATCTGATTGTCTGTCTTTACCAGAGGAAACACTGGACGGTTTTGTCCTGGTTAATGCTGAGATGCTTGATAAAGTTTTCTTCTCAGTGAGACCCACCACATGCCTTTTAGATCCAGTTCCTACAAGGTTTTTTAAGTCATTTTATGGATCTTTTAGGGAGGAGCTTTTAAACATGATGAATTGCTCTCTTCAGACAGGGGTCTTTCCCACTGCCTTTAAAGCGGCGGTGGTGAGGCCCCTGCTGAAGAAGAGCAATTTAGATTTTAATGATTTTAACAATTACAGACCGGTATCTAACTTACCATTTTTAAGTAAAATTTTAGAAAAACTTGTTTTTACTCAGCTTAATTCTTTTTTAAACTCACACAACATCTTTGAGAAATATCAGTCTGGTTTTAGAGTAAACCACAGTACCGAGACAGCCTTGACAAAGATTTTAAATGATTTTAGACTAAGTTATGATTTTAAACAGGTGACAGTGTTGGTTCTACTGGATCTAAGCGCTGCCTTTGATACAGTAGACCACACTATTCTTTTAAACAGACTTAAGCACCTGGTGGGCCTCTCTGGTACTGTACATAAATGGTTTACTTCTTATCTCACAGACAGAACATTCATGGTAAGTTTAGATACCTGCTCCTCCAAGGTCCATAAAATCCCATGTGGTGTGCCCCAGGGTTCGATTTTAGGTCCTGTGCTTTTTAACTTGTACATGCTCCCTCTTGGTGGTGTCATCAGGAGACACGGAGTCAACTTCCACAGTTATGCTGATGATACACAGCTTTACATCTCCGTGTCTCCTGATGACACCAGGCCAATGGATGCTCTTTTTAACTGCATTTTAGACATCAAATCCTGGATGGCAGAAAACTTTCTCCATCTTAACCAGGACAAAACTGAGGTTTTAGTCATCGGTCCTGAGGCTCAGAGAGAGAAATTTTTATCCAAACTCCAAGCACAGTCTTTTAATCCATCAGCACAAGTAAAAAACCTGGGCGTTATCTTTGACTCTGAGCTCACTTTTATTCCACACATCAAGAACATCACAAAAATAGGTTTTTATCACTTAAAGAACATAGCCAGAGTCCGCCCCATTCTCTCTCGGGCCAACACGGAGACGCTGATGCATGCTTTTATCTCCAGTCGTATAGACTACTGTAATGCCCTGCTCTCTGGTCTTCCCAAAAAGAGTATTGCAGGTTTGCAGTTATTACAAAACTCAGCAGCACGTGTCCTGACTAAGACCAGGGGGCGGGACCACATTACACCGGTTTTAAAATCACTGCATTGGCTCCCCGTGTGTTTCAGGATCGATTTTAAGGTTCTTTTACTGGTTTATAAATGTCTTAATGGTCTTGGGCCTTCTTATCTTTCAGAACTGCTTTTACCATATGAACCCTCGCGGTCCCTGCGCTCCTCCGGCAGCCGGCTCCTAGTCATTCCCAAAGTCAGGACACACACTCACGGCGAGGCGTCTTTCCAGTACTACGGCCCTCGTCTGTGGAACGGCCTGCCGGAGAACCTCAGGGCCGCAGAGAACGTTCAGGTTTTTAAGAGTAGGCTCAAGACCCACCTTTTTAGTCTAGCTTTTGATTAATATTTAATTGTGTATTTATTTATTTATGCTATTTATTGTGTTCACTTATTTTAGGCTTACTATTTTAGATTACCTTATGTCCTAGTCTTACTCTCTTTCTACCCAATTCTTTATTTATTTCTTCATATTTATTTATTTATTCTTTTATTCATTTTAGACTCCAGTGTTTCCTCGGAGGGGCCCTCTGTACCGGGAGCGGTGTTCATCTGTGGCTGCTGGGCCCTGGCTCATGGGCCCCTGGTGGAGGTTTGGTGTTTGCCGGGTCTCTCCCCTGGACCCTGAGTCTGTGTCCTGCAGCTGCAGGCGACGCTCTGCTCCTGGTGCAGACGGCTCCTCTGATGGTGCTTCTTCAACTGGTGTATCTGTACTCAGCCTCTTGTACCTCAGGGAGAGAGAGAGAGCGTGCGTGTGTGTAAGTGTGTGTGTGTGTGTGTGGGTGTGTGTGTGTGCGTCCGCGCGAATGTACGGGTATGTATTGGTGACTATCTGTGGGGGGTTTGGTTGTGTGGGGTCTGATGGTTGTGGGGGAGGTTGGGATGGAAACGACATGTGGGAATGTTTTTAATGCACTGTAAAGCACTTTGTGTTACATTTTATGTATGAAAAGCGCTATATAAATAAAATTTGATTGATTGATTGATTATGAAATGACCAAGTCAAAATGATCTACCACCATAAAAATGCAAAATATAAATTTATTTAGAAATATATTGATATGCAGTGATGGGAAGAATACTTTGAAAATGCATTCCGTTACAGAATATGGAATACATGGAATACAATTTAGGCACAGTATTCCCAATACTTAGAATACTTTTAATGATAGCACTCTGCATGCACTCTGAAGTTTTGAAGAAAGAGCCAGCAATGATGGGACCTGGGCCATTATATTGCACGATGGAGGCAGGGGCTGACAAACCCTGCCTTGTGCCAGCGCGTTTCCAATGTGCGTGGAACATGCAACCTGTGTGAAGTTGGCCCCCCCGTAGTGTGCGATTGACCCCAAAATGGTGTCAAACGTTTGTGCATCGTTTGTGCACGTTTGTGCACACAATATCAGCGTTGTGCGCTTCGCTTTGAGTAATGATCACTTATAGGTTTTGGATTGGCCAAAGTGTGAAGTTGGCCCGAGTGCCCAATTCACCCCAAAATGTCCGATTGATTAAAATGGTGTCAAGCGTGTGCCATCGTTGTGCGTTTGTGCGCAATATCAGCGTTTGTGCACGCCGTTTTGAGTATTGATCATTTATAGGTTTTGGATTGGCCAAAGTGTGAAGTTGGCCCACCCGGAGTGCCTGATAGACCCCAAAATGTCCCATTGACCCCAAAATGGTGTCAAACGTTTGTGCATCGTTTGTGCACGTTTGTGCATGCTTAGTTTTTGAGTTTGGGGTAACTGTATACTTGTGCCAATCAGTGATCAATAACTCAAAAACTAAGCATGCACAAATGTGCACAAATGATGCACAAACGTTTGACACCATTTTGGGGTGAGTCGGGCACTCTGGGGGGGCCAACTTCACACTTTGGCCAATCCAAAACCTATAAGTGATCAATACTCAAAAACGAAGCGTGCACAAACGCTGATATTGTGTGCACAAACGTGCACAAACGATGCACAAACGTTTGACACCATTTTGGGGTCAATCGGACATTTTGGGGTCAATCGGGCACTACGGGGGGGCCAACTTCACACTTTGGCCAATCCAAAACCTATAAGTGATCAATACTCAAAAACGAAGCGTGCACAAACGCTGATATTGTGTGCACAAACGTGCACAAACGATGCACAAACGTTTGACACCATTTTGGGGTCAATCGCACACTACGGGGGGGCCAACTTCACACAGGTGAACAACCACCGCGCTGTCCACAGCTTCGCCCAGAAATAAAACTACGCTGACTATCTTTTGATTCACTGTAGCCTGTCTGTACTTCCGCACACAAAGCATCAGCTGATCAACATAATCAGATTTGGCACACACGCTTTCTATTGCGTTTTTGGAGTATCAATATGTTCCAAATGAATTTCCATTAAATTATTAATTAGATCAGGTAGTCAGACCAAAACACTTTGGTTCCGAGTCCCATTTGTGACAGCGGGCCGCACCAGATCGCAGTGTACACCTCGTGTGAGTGTGTACGTGTGTGACATCACAGAGCTTTAAACCACGTGATTAACTGAGCAAATGCTGGTAAATGGACTGTTAAACTAACTTTATGAATGAATGCGTTGTGAGAAGTGGGCGGGACCACGGCGCGTCCACGCGCAAGACGTTTGGTGTTGTACATTTGGCCCAAAAGTTTCAAGTTCCTACCCATATTAAAAGGAATGTGAATGTTAAGACTTGAGAAAAGACTGGACACGGACTGGCACAGCTCCTGGATCTGAATCGTAACATCTTGTCTCGACCACGGAGTTGCTGAAAGCCGTTGGACAATTAGGGAGAGACGGTTAAAGACGGAGTAACTCAATGAAACAACGATGAATGAAGCTACTCGGAAAGACCAGAAATGATTGGTTTTATTGATCTGTACAAATTCCTGATCAACCAATGTATTAAAATGTATTTTCTGCCCTCCCTCCCTTTATTTTCCTCTTATCCCGGACCTTGAGAAATGCAGCTGGCTGGAAGAACCCGAGTCAGACCGACCCTGCAACATAAACATGAGATAACATTTTGCACACACCGCCCGCGCTCTCCCCTCTATTTTCTTGTTTGTGACCCCTGACCTATATCCACTGAAAAAATTCCATTGCATGACCACGTGTACCGTATTCACAATATCTGTTGTATACTGTGTATTAATGTTTGCTATACTGTTCTTGTTTTTCTTTTCTGAGAGTTTTGTTAGCGCTGGAAACGGCTGCTTCTTCTGGAATTTCCCCATTGTGGGACAATTAAAGGATATCTCATATTATAGGCTCAATTTAGTGAAGCAGGCTTTATTAAAGAGGCTTTATTAATGAGGCTTTATTAAAGATAAAAGTTGTCTCTGCACTAAAACATCCAGAGTGTCATAAGGCAGGGCATGCGCAACAACGCTGCAGCCTTTGGTGGCTCCAGACGCACCCGGACCCGCAGGGATCTCTCCGTAGACGTGGAGTGGACCGGGAAAAAAAAAAAGCTTCAAGATCAATCGGGGACCTGGGGAACATCGGTGCCAGGGAACATTGGTTTGACCCCTGACGGATGTCTACTTATGTCTACTTATTTTAATCTTCCATGCGATCTACTCACTGTACCTTTGCGGTTGACCGGCAGATCGCGATCAACGTAATGGGCACCCTTGGTTTAGATTGATCCAAGTTAGAAAGAAGACTAAAAAAAAGTAGGATCGACTAGACTGCATCATATAGACTGTAAAGAACCAACAGTGTATTTTCCATTGCTAAAATTTACAGTTGTATTTTGTTTCATACCTTGACAATATTCACGAAGTAACAGTTAACTTCCTGTTTTTGGGAGAACACTTTTATTTTGAAGAGCAACTTCCTGTTTGTTATTTTAACGCAGCATTAGCTTTACATAGAAAAAGACGGTAAAAAGGCAACGGCAGAAAAGTTGAGACGGAGCAAAATGAACATGGTTGTTGTATTAGCTGCTCCTCTGAAGAGGCACAAGGTACGTTTTAAGTTGCAAATAAGCACAGTTGTAATGTTTGAGTTTATAAAGCGAAGTTATATTGATTTTATAAAGCATGTTAATTGATGTGTAATTAGAAAGCTAACGTTTTTGCTACGGTGTAAGAGCATGGCATTTAGCATTTACACAATGAATTTTTGTGTTTCCCCAGCTCTTACGGTGTATTTGATTTATTGCTATTAAATCAGAAAATCATCAGTAAAGCGTCAACCTTCATTCGGGGGGGTATGCTACATAGACCAAACACAATCCTGAACTTGGACTATTGATAGATATCTTTATTGGATTCGTGGTCCATATTAAAAAAGACAAACAAACAGGAAAGCAATATAAAAACATAAAAAAGCAACAACAATTCCTTGTACACAGTCAGCTCACCTTCCTCCCCACTAGTTTTAGGCCTCCCCTGGCTTAAGCTCCACAACCCACACATAAACTTTCCTAAACAATCCATTTTAAATTGGAGCCTTTTTTGCCATAACCACTGTGTACTTTCTGCCAAACCTACTACTTGTACTCGCACACCAATAATTCCCAAATTCCCATTCATTTGGTCCGCATAAAGGAGGGAGATCAGTGGAAGACAGCGTTCAACACCCCTTTGGGACACTTTGAGTATTAGGTAATGCCATTTGGACTAACTAATGCCCCTGTCCTTTCTCACCCAGATTCCACAGCCCAGTTCAAAGTAGAAATGGACGTTTCTGATTCCAGCATAGAGGTTCTTACCTGCGCTTAGCCACTGACCAGAAATTACACTCCAATGCCTTCTACTCCCGCCAACTGACCCCTGCTGAAAAGCACTATGATACTGGCAATTTGGAGCTGTTGGCAGTCATCGTGGCTCTGAGAGACACTGGCTGGAGGGCTCAGTGTAACCCCTAGTGCTAGGGACAGATCATAAAAACGTATTGTATCTCCACTCTGCTCGCAGGTTAAATCCCCACCTGGCTTGCTGGGCACTGTTTCTTGGTCCGTTCAATTTAACTCTTACCTGTTACCTGTATAGTTGGTGTATCCTCTTGGGGGCGTAGAAAAAAACTCTCCAAGAATCCTTGATTAATCATTCCGCACCTGACCGCTTGTTTGTTCCTCTTTCTGTTTGTTTGTTTTATTTATTTGAATGGGACAGCATGTATTAATGAACAGCTTACACTGTAAATACACCAGATTTAGCTCAGGGCTAATTTCCATCCGTAGTCCCAGGTCAGAGATTCTTCATTGGGGTCTTCTGTCACCCTGGATTCCATCGCACGCTCCTGTCATCTGAGAGCGCTTCTGGTGGTCTTAAATATCTTCCAACACAAAAGAGGTAAAAAGGTAACTGAGCAATTCTAATTGTTGATCGGTTTTCTAATGGTCCATTCGCACCAAAAGCGTACACTCCGCCTCGTTCACGCTCCTGAAGTGTTGTCCCTTAAAGGTCCCATATTCTGCTATTTTGCCCTTTACACAGTCTTTTCTAAGGGCTTTGTTGATAAAATTTTGCGTTGTACAATATCCATAACATAACAGTTTCCAAAAAACACCCATTTCTTGGACTGGCCCCCCTCCTTGCAAAAGCAAACGGCTCCCTCTGAGATCTGACCCCCCCGAACACAGAGCAGGCTGCTCCCCCGCCCAACTCGCGCGCCTCCCCCGCCTAACTCGTGCCGAAGCCTAGAGCGGAGATATTGCGCATGCGCCGTGTGCTCCGGTAAACAGCGATACACAAACACAGGAATAAACCTTTTATCCGTCCTGACGGTGCGTCGTGCTGAGTCCTACGCCCTGGATCTGACCTGGAGTTTGACGTGCTTCAGTACCTCGACGACGCACGATGCCGTTTGGTAAATAACAAGCTAACTCTTCGATCTGTCGTATCCATCGTGTAATTACTGTGTAGCATTAGCATTAGCTGTGTTTATTCTGCGGCTGCGCGCTTCCTGGAGGCGTGGCTTAAACACCGCGTCATCCATGGGAAGCCGCGTCATCCATGGGATGAGCCCCCGTCTGCCTGCTCAGCCGAGGGGGACAAAAATGACAGTTCTCTAGCGAAAGAATGCGGGAATCAATCAAAAAACCACTTTGGGCACACATACGAGGCCCAAATAGCACTGTAGGAAGGTTAAAACCTCTGAAAAGTCGATTTTGCATGTTATGGGACCTTTAATATACTGTATATGAAAGGCATACATTCCCATCATTTAGGTCAGAGGCACTGTGGCTGCTGAGATCGAATCCAGGGAGAGATGCTATCGTACCCTAATTTTTCTCTCCAGCGGCTGGAGTCAGGACACACGTGCACACACGTGCATACAGGTACACCTGTCATATAAAGGTGCAAAAGCACGGACAGTCTGTCTGTGTAAAATCAGGACAATGTCCATATTTTTAAGGATAAAACTGACTTCTGCATGGATATTATCCTGGAGCAGAATCTAAAATTTATGGAATTACGTGAAAAGTCAATCTGGAAGGCTGAGCCAATGACCTAGACCAGTGGTCCTCACTATTTTTCAAAGGAGAGCCACATAGGCAACCTAAAGAGAAGGCGCGAGCTGTAAGACATCACCTGCACATAAGAAATTTGTGCATATTCTAAATTTTGGTTTTCATAATAAAAATAACGCAGCTAATGCAATGTGTGTGTATTTACCGTAGTACTGGGAAGCCCGAAAGCTGGCATGCAGGTTCTTGACTTTCGTCATATTGTATTTGTAGTTGAGGGTGAGGGTGAGGAATTCCAGATGAGCATTGGTAAGTCTGTTCCTCTGTTTCTTCTTGATTATGATCATGGTTGAAAAAGTTGATTCACATGTGTACATGCTCACAAAAAAGGACATCACTTTCTGCACCAGGGGCTTCAAAGTGGGAAAGTCAGCCTCAGACACTAAATTCCAGAAGTGGACAACACCCGTTTCTAGTTCAGCTTGGAGGATGTCATTGCTTTGCAGCTCAATTACTTCACTTTCCAGACTGGCACGATTAAGCGGACAGAGCTGTGTGATGGTTGGTGCGAGATGGGATACAGTCACATGGAAAGGATTTTCAATGAAGTTTAGAAAGTCCTTGTGCTTACTCACATCACTAAACCTGGATTCAAACTCCAATATCAGCTTCTTCAACACCTCCACAATTGCAGTGTGAGAAAAGTGCTGTTGCGAGGATGGGTCTCGTGTGATGGTTTCCCTTAGTTTTGGGAAGTGGTTGTGTTCTTTATCAGGTATCCACAGAGCAGTTATTTTGGTTTGGAATGCTGTAACTGCTCTCATCACGTCACTTGGAAGCTTGTCTCTCCCTTGGAGCTTCATGTTTAAAACATTCAGGTGACCTGTGATGTCTGTGAGAAGGGCCAGTTGTACGATCCAGTGTGGGTCTTTCAGCTCTGGCTGGTCTTTTCCCTTGTTTTCTCTCAGGACATCATTCACCAAAGCCTGGAATAGAGCATGAGCATTCCAAATGGCATGACCAAATATTCGAAGTGACCAAGTGGGGTGTTGAAGGCCGTCTTCCACTCATCACCCTCTTTTATCCGGACCAGGTGGTAAGCATTCCGGAGATTAAGTTTGGTAAAGATCTTGGCTCCCTGGAGAGGCTCAAAAGCAGAGGAGATTAGAGGTAGAGGGTACTTGTTTTTAACAGTTATGTTGTTGAGACCACAAAAATCTATGTGTATGTATCTATGTATGTATGTATGTAGTTGTACAAACAAAGAAGAATCCTAAGTGAAGAGAAAGGCCGAATAATATCTGCTGCCAGCGAATCCTTGATGTACACCTCCACAGCTTGTCTCTCAGGCCGTGTAAGATTGTACAGTCGACCTGCAGGAAGTAAGGCTCCAGGAAGCAGATCAATGGCACAGTGATAGGACCTGTGAGGTGGGAGAGAAAGAGCTCTTTCCTTGCTAAAAAACTCACCCAGGTCGTGGTAGTGAGCAGGAACCAGAATTAGATCTGGAGGCTTAGGGGTAGTCACCAAGTTGCCTTCTGTGGGAGGTAAAGCAGACTGGAAACAAGATGCATGACAGAAAGAACTCCATCTAATGGATTTTCTCTGATGACCAATCGATTTATAGGATTGTGAATCTTGAGCCAAGGGAAACCCAAAACTAGGGGACACAGGAGGGTCAAAAACATAAAAACGAATGGTTTCATGGTGTTTACCTGAAATAACTAGGCGAAGGGGGGCCGTTTGATGAGTAACACTACCAAAGGTTAAGAACACTGATCTTTGTAACTTCATTAAGAGGCTCTAGAGATATGCCAGCTTGCAATACTAGGTTAGTGTCCAAAAAAACATTGCTCAGCGTCCTAGTCTATTAATGCAAGAAGGGGTATTGTTTGATTTGCATAGCAAAGACAGGGTTGTATTTGGAATCGTGGTAGGCCGTCTTGTTTTTTACTCACCAGTACACCCACGCCTCTGGTAAGCTTGGTCTTTTGGGCGAACTGGGTAGGTACGGAGAAGATGTCCTGATTGCCCATAACAGATGCACTCACCAGAGCTGACGCTCAGCAGGGCTCGACCCAACTGCATGGGTTCATCAGCGGGTGGAACAGACAATAAGGGTTGAGGCTGGGATGAGCTTGGAGGAGACTTAAATGCAGAAGGTAAGGCAGGGCAAGCAGGAGGAGCACCTAGGGTTTGGGCATTTCTCTCGCGTCTCCTCTAATGTAGCCGGTTGTCTAAACGCATTGACAGTGAAATTAGGGCGTCCAGAGTATTAGATTCATCACATAAGGCAATTTCATCCTTTATAGTCTCACTTAATCCATACAAATAAGCACCCCCAAAGTGCCTTCCAACCAGACTCAGCAGCCAAAATTCTAAAGTCTATGGAATATTCTGCCACACTGTGTTTACCCTGGCGAGGATTTAGTAGTCTTTTGACAGCATTGGCAGCAATATCAAGGTGGGCGAAAACTTTTTGGAATTCAGCCAAGAACTTAGCAAAGGTTATATGGTTAGCTTCAATGATATTTAATACGGCTTGTGCCCATTCAAATGCTCTCCCCCTTAACAAAGCAGTGATCTGAAGCAAAAGTCTCAGGCTGTTGATTGAACACACGTGAACACTGGAGAAGGAAGTCTTTAGATTTTCCTACTTCTCCATAGAAGGGCCCAGGAGGTGGAACAGGAGACTCACGAACAGCAGAAGGTGCAACATGCTAATTTTGACTTTGGGGTGGTGGGTTAGCAGAAGTCACAGGAACAAGTTTATTAGTCAAATCTTCCACCAATTTTCCAATTTGAGATACCTGTTGTCAAGAGCTCCTTGTGCTGCCATTAAATTTTGTAGCATTTGATGGTGTGCAGTGTAGATTGACGATCTGGCAGAGCAGTGGAGGAAAACCCAGGCTTAAGTACTGCAGTTGATGAGTAGATGGGATGGCACAACCAGGAAACAGAAGCAGCTCTGCCCACAGCAGCAACACAAAAGAGGGAGGGAGAGAACCGTGGATGTATTAAATGAACTGGATAAGGCACGCCCCTTCTGTCTGTGGTCCCAGATTGATTAGTGGCCGTGCGAGGTACTGCAGCCTCTTGGAACCAGCCTTTTTCTAAAATTGCAATTATAATCACAGACAGTACTGAATTATTATTGGTATTTAAATAAAATAGAAGGAAATGTTCTTTTCTACCGTTTCTAAAATCACAGAAATTACTGTTTTTATATGACGAGGGGGATTGTCGTCACGTGGCGCCCTAAAGCAAAGATGGCAGCCTCCGTATCAGGAAGTAAAGCAAAGATGGCAGCCTCCGTATCAGGAAATAAAGCAAAGATGGCAGCCTCCGTATCAGGAAGTAAAGCAAAGATGGCAGCCTCCGTATCAGGAAATAAAGCAAAGATGGCAGCCTCCGTATCAGGAAGTAAAGCAAAGATGGCAGCCTCCGTATCAGGAAGTAAAACAAAGATGGCAGCCTCCGTATCAGGAAGTAAAGCAAAGATGGCAGCCTCCGTATCAGGAAGTAAATGCGGAAGTAAGAAACTTTTTGGGGTCATGTGCCAATGAGCACACTCCATAGGGATAAACAGGGCGGCCATTTTGGATTCATCTTCCAGGTTTTATTATAGTTCTATGGGCACGCCCCCCTCTGTCCGTGTCCCAGATTGATTTGTAGCTATGCGAGGTATTGCAGCCTCTTGAGCCCAGTCTTTTTCTATCATTGCACATTATAATTGCAGACAGTACATAATTATTATCTGTATTTAAATAAAATAGAAGGAAATTCTAAAATCACCTAAATGACTGTTTTCATATTAAGTGATGTCACGGTAAACATTTGCCAGTCACTTAAACAAGCACGTTGGACTATACAAACAGAAGCACGTGGACATGGCTAGACTAGCGATACTTATAAGTCGTATTTTATTTCATGTCATACGCTTTAAAATTTGGTCTAACATGAAGAATACAATTACAATCACACAAGTTAACATTAACAAAAAACTTGCAAGCTGTGTGGTCACTCACATCGCTCAAAGCATCATGGTGATTGTCGTCACGTGAAGCAAAGATGGCAGCCTCCGTATCAGGAAGTAACGGAAGTAAAGAACATTTTTGGGGTCATGTGCCAATGAGAACACGCCATAAGGATAAACAGGGTGCCATTTTGGGTTCATCTTCCAGTTTTAATTATAGTTCTATGAAAAGAACACAGGATACTTGGCACCATAACACCTCCTGCTATTCTTCGTCTTTTAACACCTAGGCTAATGTCAGCTGTCCTTTGCCCCAAGGAATCTTTCATTAATAGAATTTAGACCTTTAAAATCCTGCTGCGCAAGAAACATTTCTTGTAAACACAGGGCGTCACAGTGAGAAAACAACTGATTGACAACAATATGGCAAGCCTTATCTTGGGCGCTCTGACACAAGCGCAGGCCACGACAATTGTATGATATAATTTGGATACTCTTAGTTTTTATTGGGAACTTACATTGGCATGTTATATACAACTCAATTATGCCTAAAAGAATGCATACAAATACAAAATAATCAAATGGGATTTATCAATAAAAATGTGCGCACCATTCACAGGGAAATACTGGATGGTGGACAAATTGTGGCTGCCAGCTGGCCCACCATTACCCTGTGTTTTGGGACTGTCCTGTTGTTAATCATTATTGGACCTATTGGAGTACAGTTGAGTTCTAGAGGCGCTATTGTTAAGGAAGTTTTTTTGTGATGTCATGATGTTGGTGGGATATTTGCCTTCCTTGTGAACTGGGAGGATCTAATAAAGTCTGGAGCATTAGTTCCACTGTTGCAGCTCTGCTCCCTCTCTCTGATGAGCCACATTATTAGGCATTATTAGGCAAGTCTAATCATTTGGTATACTTCCTAAAGAACCTGTTTATATGCTTGAATGAAACTGCGTTTTCTAATTTTAACAAAAATATATTACTTTTTTGCCACTCTGAATTTAACTTTTCATTTAATTTCTCTTCAACTGTCACTGTTAAAATTTGTTAACTAAATTAGTGAGAATTAGTGAGGTAAACAATGTTTTTTCTTTATATATAACCTTTATTTGTAAAACTCAAGGCAAGCGCTTAACAATGTTTAAAACAACAGCTCTTATGTTCTTGTTATTAAATGTGGTAATACCTTCTGTATTACCACAGACCTACTGTCTTAAATCTGAGCATTAATATTCTATTATGTGACAGCTCAGTTCCTCATGTGTTTCTGAAGTAAAAGGAGAGTCATGGAGAACTTGAGTCATGTTTCTCATTTCACTCTGGGAGCCTACTTTGACACCGGACCTTTTAGATGGTTGTATTTTCTCATCATATTGACAGTGTATGTTCTGATATTGCTGTCCAACCTGCTCCTCATTGTCGTCATATGTTTGAACAGGACTCTACACGAACCTATGTACATGTTTCTCTGCAGTTTATTCATCAATGAGATAAATGGAAGCACTGTATGTCTACTATTTATTGCATATCAGGTACTTCAAGATGTCCACACAATTCCAAATACCCTGTGTTTTCTTCAAATATTTTTGGTGTATTCTTATGGAGGTGTTACTTTTTCAAACCTGGCCGTCATGTCATACGACCGATATGTGGCCATCTGCTTCCCTTTGCAGTACAACACTCACATGACCGTAAGAAAAGTCACCTGTTTAATCATTTTGATTTGGCTGTCCCCGTTTGTGGCTGTTGGAATAACAATTTTTCTCACTGCATCTTTAAGACTTTGTGGAAATATCATTGACTCTGTTTATTGCGATAACTACCTCATCATCAAACTGGCTTGTACTGAAGCAACAGTGAATAACCTTTATGAAGTGGTCGCTGCTACTACCTTTGTCTCAATACCTGTAATAGTTATTTTCTTCACATACATACAGATCTTCAGAGTGTGTTTTAATGGATCCAAACAAACACGGCAGAAGGCAGTGAGCACCTGCACACCACATCTCGCTTCTGTTGTAAACTTCGCTTTTGGATCATTTTTCCAAATTTTCCATACCAGGTTTGACTTGACACATTTGCCCCAAGTGTTGAGAATTATTTTATCTTTGTATCATCTGACATGTCAGCCGCTATTGAACACACCTCTGTATGGCCTGATCTTGACAAAAATCAGAATTGCGTGTAAAAATCTATTTTCCAAGTCAAGAAATGCAGTGACTTTGATGGAGTTGAATTAATAACTAATCTCAATCAGAGTTACACTTTTTTCAGTTCCATCATTAAAAAATCATTGTGGGGTCAATCTGTCTGTGTTTTGTGTGAGCGCCCCACTGTCATAAAACAAAACCAGGCCTGTGACCATGTGTCGAATAAATATTGGACAATATTTAATGATAAATCAACATCATACACGCTAAACATACATTTATACTTTGTACATTTTGTAAAAATGAATTTTCACCAAAAATGAGTACAAAATTCCCAGTCTTATTAACATCTCTACAGAATAATGCCCCAGTAGGTGGTTCCTGATGAGGCCCACAGTGAGTCTTTATAAAGCTGAACACTAAAGGTCCTTGGGCAGTTGAGCTCAGCTGCATCCTCCAGGTAATTTAGAAACGAAAGTACTGTGTGTTTGCAGCTGAATATTTACAATGGTATGTGTTAGTATTGATGGCAACTGTGTTCTGAGAAGTATTCCTTTGTTTCATTCTGTTATAAAGAGAGGAAAGAGCTGCAGTTTTAAAATACCTCAATTAACAATAACCATCAATTAAAAGATCTTGATTGGGCCACATTTTCTCTAAATTAGTTTTAATTTTGAGTTAACATTTCGGTTGAAACACTAAAAACAAAACAGTTTAAATAGAATGATGCTCTGAGTAAAAGATGTGGCCGAAGCGGCTGATTTTTTAGTAACTTGGTTGCCTTTTTTTGTGTGGCTTTTTTCAAAGTTTGCTTTATACAAAATAGAAAATGTTCAACTTTGATGTTTGAGTTGAGACTTTAGAGAAGCGGATTACTCCAAAATTTGTTCAAACAAATGTATATTTAGTTTGGAATATTTTGCGTCTGAACTGAAATGTGAAGATGTAAAAATGCTATGACTATTTCAGCGCATTTTGTGACCATGTTTTGTATGTCTTTTGCGCTTCTGTCAAGCTTGTTGTTTTGAAAGGGTTCTTACAAATGAAGTTGGATTGGATTCAGTCTGATTGGTTCTAACCATTGAAACAGATGCACTTTTTGCATAAGAACAATGTTTTATTTTATTTCAAAAATGTATGTTAAATGCTTTGTGTGCTTATATTTTATCACAGTGTTATAAATAAATGATTATTTATTAAAGAGCAATCATGCTTAACTTCAGTCAGGTTTCCCATTTCACTCTGGGAGCCTACTTTGACACCGGACCTTTGAAATGGCTGTATTTCCTCATCATATTGACAGCGTATGTTCTGATAGTGCTGTCCAACCTGCTCCTCATCGTCGTCATATGTTTAAACCGCACTTTACATGAACCAATGTACATGTTTCTTTGTAGTTTGTTTGTGAATGACCTGTACGGCAGCACCGCTCTGTTTCCATTTCTCTTGATCCAGATCTTGTCGGACTCCCACTTAATTTCAATTCCTTTTTGCTTCTTGCAGATTTTCTCCATTTACCACTACGCAAATGCTGAGTTTTTCATGCTCGCCGCCATGTCATACGATCGTTACTTGGCCATCTGCTTTCCCCTGCAGTACAACGCTAAAATGAACTCTACCAAAGTGTCTCTCCTCATTTTCCTGAGCTGGTTTGTTGCGTTTGTGGGAATTGCAGTTATGACGTCTCTGAGCGCACCCTTAAAACTGTGCGGCACTGTAATAGACAGGATTTTCTGCGGGAACTACTCCATTGTTAAACTGGCCTGTTTTGACACCAAAGTCAACAACATCTTCGGTTTGTTCTACACGCTTCTGTCCGTGGTACCTCCCCTCAGCCTCATCCTGTTCACATATGTGCGCATTCTTCAGGTGTGTTTCGGCGGATCCATGCAAACTCGGCACAAGGCTCTTAGCACCTGCGCTCCTCACCTGCTGTCTGTGCTAAACTTCTCTTTTGGTTGTTCATTTCAGATCCTTCAGAGCAGGTTTAATATGAGCGCTTTCGGTCGCTTGGCGGAGATTCTGCTGTCACTTTACTTTTTAACTGTTCAGCCGTTGTTCAACCCAGTGCTGTATGGACTCAAAATGTCTAAAATCAGAGATCTGTGTAAAGGCTTGTTGTGTGGAAGATGAATTAAAGAGCTTCAAATGTTCGTTTTGGTGTCACGGGTCATGTCCTTGTCCTTAGTAAATTGTAGAGGGCGATATGAAAGGGTTTGGGTCACGGTTAGCACAATTTCAGGAGCCTTTTTTAGGGATAAGAATTTTGTTTTGTGTAGTTGTTGTTAGGATCATGGTGGGGATATTAGGGACAAATGTCTGAAATGTGAAAGCACAGAGCTGTGAACATCATTTTGAGAAAAAAAAAAAAAAAAAAGCCTGAGATATGGTAATAGCATTATCAGGCTCAACAGTCAACTGCAATTGTTTAGTTTTGTAAAAAAAAAAAAAATAATAAATGTTCAATTAAACCCAGGAGTTCAATTATTAGGATTTTTTTTTTACATAACTGAACACAAAGTTGAGAAATTGCACATACAATAATTTTCATATAGGCCTACCGTTTTAGAAAAAGATGCATATTGGAAGTCCTCCTGACTTTTTTTTTTTTTAGATTTTAAAAGGTTAGGTTAGGTTAGGTTAGGTTTGTATTTACTTCACTAAAACAAAACTTAAACCATGAAAAAAAACAGTGAGGTGTACCTAAACAAAATTACCATAGAAACAGTTACACATTAAGACATTTACAGACACGTTAAAGGTCCCATATTCTGCTATTTTCCCCTTTACACAGTCTATTCTAAGGGCTTTGTTGATAAATTTTTGCGTTGTGCAATATCCACAACATAACAGTTTCCAAAAAACACCCATTTCTTGGACTGGCCCCCCTCCTTGCAAAAGCAAACGGCTCACTCTGAGATCTGACCCCCCCGAACAGAGAGCAGGCTGCCTCCCCCGCCCAAACCGCGCGCTTCCCCCGTCCAACCCGCGCGCCTCCCCCTCCCAACTTGTGCCGAAGCCTAGAGCGGAGATAGTGCGCATGCGCCGTGTGCTCCGGTAAACAGCGATACACAAACACAGGAATAAACATTTTATCCGTCCTGACGGTGCGTCGTGCTGAGTCCTACGTCCTGGATCTGACCTGGAGTTTGACGTGCTCCAGTACCTCGACGACGGACGCTGCCGTTTGGTAAATAACAAGCTAACTCTTCGATCTGTCGTATCCATCGTGTAATTACTGTGTAGCATTAGCATTAGCTGTTTTTATTATTGCGGCTGCGCGCTTCCTGGAGGCGTGGCTTAAACACCGCGTCATCCTTGTGAAGCGCGTCATCCTGGTGAGGAGCCCCCGTCTGCCTGCTCAGCCGAGGGGGACGGAAAAGACAGTTCTCTAGCGAAAGCATGCGGGAATCAATCAAAAAACCACTTTGGGCACAACATACGAGGCCCAAATAGCACTGTAGGAAGGTTAAAACCTCTGAAAAGTCGATTTTGCATGTTATGGGACCTTTAAAACAAAAACTGTCCCACTGTTCTATCACTGCTTCATTCATTTACCCTCCCGAACAATACCCTCCCCTCACATGCTGCATTGCCCATCCATATTTCAGTGTCGGCTTTTAGGGTTCTTTCTACGTTTTCAAATTAGCGGGGCACATGTCAGTAGTCCATACTTATTACTTGTGTGTATATAGCACATGTTTGCTCAGATATGGCTCATGTTACAGGTCCCTTCACTGACACTCTCTGGGTGACTTTGGCAGGTCACACCCGTCCTGCATAAAGTCCACCACTTTGGAGAGACCAAAGGACAGTCCCATTTTATGGAGCCTTGATGAGGTAGTAATATCTACTGAGCACAGGCTTCTCTAACAAACCCCAGCTCCTTAGTTTTTCTGCTCTGCCCCTGCTTCACTCTCCTCTGCTCTTTCCACTGTACAACAGAGAATTATGTTATCATATTTATTATAGAATAAATAAACAATCAGATAAAAATGTCTGTAATATGTGTATTTATTTTTGATTAATTTAATTAAAATGTTGAATGTTCAGCTTCACATTTGTGCAGCCTGTACATACCCTCTTTTATAAAATTTCACAGACATAACACAGACATTAATGCAACAGAATTTCAATCAATTACTCAATCAATCTTTATTTACAATACGTAAATTGTAACACAAAGTGCTTTACAGTGCATTACAAACAATCCCACATACCCACACCCCCTTAAACCAACCCCCACAACCGCCTGATCCACACAACAAACACCCATCCAGAGACACAGGTATACATACGCAAACACACATGCACACTCCCATTCTTTAAAATACATGAGGCTGAGTATGGATTAACCAGTTGAGGAAGCACCATCAGTGCACCGGGAGCAGAGACTCATCTGCAACTACAAGACACCGACAGGGCCCAGCAGCCACAGCTGACCACTGCCACCGGTGCAGAAGGCTCCTCAAAGAAAACACTGGAGATCCTAAAAGTGAAGTGAAGGTTTGTAGGAAAAGAGCAGTTCTAAATGAGGGACCAAGTCCAATAAGACGATTAAATTTAAGGGTAAGGATTGTATAAATCAAATGCATTTTAGACATTACTCAGAAAGAGACTTCTGCAAATGATCCGGATCTTGGACATGTTGAGACCGTACAGCAGAGGGTTAAACAGTGGCTGGCACGTTAACCAGTACAACGACAGAATGATTCTCAGCACATTTGGCACACCACCCATGTCAAACCGGCTCTGTAGTATCTCAAAAAACGCCCCAAACGAGAAGTTCAACAGTGATGCAATGTGTGGAGAGCATGTGCTCACAGCCTTCTGTCGTGTCTGCTTTGAGCCAGAGAAACACACCTTTAAAATAAACACATAGGAGTAAGAAATGACCATTAACGGCAGTAACACAGAGAGAGCTGTGATGAAAAGGCCCCAAGCATTGATGATTGAAGTGTCAGAACAAGCTGACTTTGTGATGGAGTGGTTATCACAGTATACCTTTTTAATAACATTGTTGCAAAGATGCAAAGTGGCACTCAAAAATGTCATGACTACACAAAGAACCCACGGACAAACCCATGTCAGTGCCACAAGAAATGAAATTCTGTTGGGCGTCATGCGTGCTTGGTACTCCAGGGGGCAACATATGGCGAGATAGCGGTCGTACGACATAACAGCCAGAATCAGCAGCTCACTGCCCCCATAAGAGAAGAGACAGAAGTTCTGCAGGAAGCACAGGGGAACGGCAACTTGGTGGACGTCTGAGAGAATCTGTGTTAAAAGCATTGGGAACAGAGCGCTGCTGCCCCACAGTTCATTTAGGAACAAACTGCAAAGGAAGATGTACATGGGCTTGTGAAGACTGTGATTTACAGAGATTACATACACAAGCAGCGTGTTAGCGCCGACGATACACAAGAACAAACATAGAATAATCAGAAATAACAGGTACCTGACCCGGCCAACTTCAACATAGGCTGACAACGTGAAGTATGGAACAGTGGAGTTTAAAGGCATTTCAAACTGACAAACATGACAACAAAATTAAGTAGCATAAACAAAAGTGTCGGCCTTGAGATCACAAGGAAAATGTTTGTCTACCCAATTTAAGATTCATATTTGCATATTTGACAAGACTCAAGCCACCGAAAAGTATCCTTCAGAATAAAATCTATGCTATTAATTATGCACCAAATACTTCTAGTAAAACAACACCAATACAGTATACCTCACAAAAGTCTATCACAGTAAAACCAAATTATTCATACGAATGTAAACATACATTTATATTTGCTTTGAAACCAGAAGTCTAAATCAAAACTTTCTCATTGACCCTATACATTCTCAGCTTTCAGGGTGATTAAAAACATCAATTACAAAATGCACAATAAACATACTTAGTTCTTTAAAACTGCTTTTGTGACCCCTGAGTTTGATAACCCAAAGTGATCAGGTCCAGTGTTGCATTTTCTCTTTACATATTCGCTTCTCATCACTAAAAGAAATCCTGCCCCATCGACAAACAGGCTCTTGTCCATTAGAGATTCTGCAATGTAAATGCAAACCTGAAGTGTACTAAAATTGTCTATAAAGACTAAAACTTATCCCCATAAAAAATAAAGATAAAAAAGCAATCCCTATGGCATTTAGGGTTGCATTTAAAAATCAGAATAACATACAACATCAGAATCACATACAAGCAATTGTCCACTTTCAATTCACGTGTGCCTGGCAGTGTATCTGGTAAAACAGCCCTCAGGTCAAATCTGCTTCTGCTGAAACTGTAACAGACCAGCGTCGTCTGCAGGAGTGCTTGTCTGAGCTGGTTTTAAAACATTCATGATATGATGTCATTGTACCTCCTTACATCAGTGTTTACTAAACAATCACAACTGATGAAGCCATCTGCGTGGTAGTAAAATGTTTGTTTGAAATGCCCTGTACTTGATTTTTACTGTTTTGAAATGTGAAAAAGAGTTCATGTTAAACTCTTCAAAATCAAGTCACATGTATTGCTCACTTTCCTAATGCAGACTCAGCATCCTAAATATTCACTGCCACGAGTTTATAAGCACTTTTCCCGAGTTTCTGACCTCAGAGCATCACCTTCATGGGTAAAGCTAATGTAACCGAGCGTGTGTGGATGAAAATTATGTTTAAATTTAATTAAATTTAACCTTTGCCGTAACTAAATAAAATTAAAGAAAACCAACAACGCCACCCAGAGAGAGGGCCTCGGGATCCAAAGTAAAAAAAAAACAATTAAGAACTGATGCGCACAGTTAAGTTTATCCAAATCACAGAAGTCAGGTTCCAGTTACATTGTCTTTATTCTTTCACATTTCAGAACATGTTTAGTTTAATTTAATTAACAATAGCTACAATAATATAAAAACCTTGGATCCCACCCACACTCCCATACACACTGCAATTTAAAATCCCCTGGCTACTGCCCCTCAGACCAGGTGCCCACTTAGGGAGGCGGACCGCCTCACACAGAAGGGTGGGGAGCAAATGAACAGGGACTAAACTAATTATGAATGGACAAAACGGAGAATAACCAGAAACAAAACAAAAAGACAAACAAAACAAAACAGCAGAGGACGGGGGACGCTTATAAAGTCCACCAGCCCGCACCGCGTGGGGTGCCAGGTAAGCGCACCCTCTGCACAGACTCCAACACTAACAAACATTAGCATGCTAACGACGCACTTCCTGCTTCTCTCATTGGATAAAACGCTCTATAATTAGATGCAGAGTATAAATTGTGGTCTCATTTTCACCTGAATAAATGCTTTTGAAATATATCTGTACTGGGGCAAAACAGATTTTATTTTATTACATGCAAAAAAAATCGAGAACATGGACTAGTTCAGTTTTTCTTGTTTCTCATTTCTTTTCTTTGGGGTTTACACCAGAAGCTGCAGCAGCGCGTTATGTAGGGTTAGAGTAACCCTAACACTTTGAATCCAAAATACAGGCAAACATCTTATTAATTTCTTTGTAAGGTACTATTTGCCAATCCAAACATGGCACAAGTTTGGCAGAACCTCCTTGTGTGGTTTCGTCAGGTTCATCATCCATGTATGATTGTAGAACATTATTAACAGATTTTACACACTTTTATCAAATTCATCTCTCAGGGACAAAACCATGCAATGACATGACAATGTTACAGATGGGTAGCTGTATTTAGGTCTGAAGTGATTGACTTGTCATTTTAAATGTAGTTAAAACCATATCTCAAACTTAATAAATAACATTTCAGGGGTGTTTAATTTTCTGCCCAATGTAGCAGTGTGTGCACAGTGTGTGTCCAAAGATATAATTTTTAGGCGTTGCCATTATTATTTTGTTGTCGTTCCTTGTGCTTTTGCAGCTTCAGCTCATGTCCACAGCAATTTCTACATTTCGAAAAAAGTGATTCCAACTGTGAGTGGACCCTGCACAAAATGCATACTGGGGCTGCATCAGCGGCCTCTGGGCAGCTTCCATATACAGTTTTGGCTCCAACAAAATTAAAGGATTTGCCCTTTTAAGGTGAGCCTGCAAACCACTGTATAGGCCAGACATAGTTTATTGGTGTTATCATAGGACTGACCCCCACATTTGGCCATCCATAACCTGGCTCAACCGTATATCTCTGACCTCCTCCACATGATCACGTGCTACTGGTCAGTGTGAGCTGGTCAGGCGGGGGTAACACGGGATCATTTTGTTAAAGCCCTACCTCACACAGTTGTATGAGCAGCTCAGAACAATGTGTCCATCATACTGTATCACAGCTGACACAAAGCTACTAGTTGACAGGATAACAAAATAAAACGAAAGTTACGTATGTAACTGCGGTTCTATGAATCCCGGATGACCGCCAGAGGCGGTGCCTAAGCACTGAATGATCATCTTTTGCGCATGCGCAGGTCGAGAATCTAATGACAACAAAGTCACCTACGACCTCCTGGTGACCCACGTGAGTCTATATAGTCACGTGACACCGAGAGCTCAGTCCCGTTTCTTCTCGCGAGCAAACGCGGATTCCGAGGGACTGAACGCTCTGGCGGTCATCCGGGATTCATAGAACCGCAGTTACATACGTAACTTTCGTTCTATTTCATCCCTCCTGACCGCCAGAGGCGGTGCCTAAGCACTGGATGACATATATCAACAAGGTCCCGAGGGATCCTATTCGCCAATACACAGAAAGTAAAACAAAAACACGCCTACCTCATGACGAGGAAGGGTGCTGCCTCAAGATCCCATCCAGTGGATTGGAGACAGCCACATTGACTCTGTAGAAGCGGGCAAACGTAGACGGTGAAGTCCAGGAGGCCGCCGCACAGATGGCATCCAAGCGCACGCCGCTCATGGCCGCCCAAGAGGTGGACAGGCTCCTAGTAGAGTGGCACCTCACACGATCTGGAGGCTGACAATCCTGAGAAACATAAGACCGCTTAATGGCCTCAACCACCCAATGGGCAAGGCGCTGCTTAGAAAGCGCCCAACCTTTTCTTGGACCAGCATAACACACAAAGAGGCGATCAGATTGGCGAACAGCGGCCGTAGCCCGTATATAAACCTCCAAAGCCCTGACCGGGCAGAGTGTGTCATTAGCCCCAACACCAAACCGTGCCAGTTGGAGCGGCTGCGTGCAAACCGAAGAGGAAAACACCTTAGGAAGAAATGTGGCAACCGGCCAAAGAGTGACCCCCGAACCATCGGCATTCCACCTGCAGCAGGGCTCACTGACAGACAAAGCCTGCAGTTCACCAACTCTCTTACCCGACGCCATGGCCAGGAGAAAAGCAGTCTTGAATGAAATCCACTTCAGATCCACCTGTCCTAGGGGTTCAAAAGGGGGAACCTGCAATGCGTCCAGCACCAGAGTCAGATCCCAAGATGGAGCCACCGGCCGTCTCGGAGGGTTAAGCCGTCGCGCCCCCTTCAAGAAGAGCAAGACATTCCTGTCACTACCCACAGAGACACCATTGGCACAATCCCGCCAGCAGGATATTGCAGCAACATATACCTTGAGGGTCGACGGAGACCGCCCATGATTTAAGAGCTCCTGTAAAAACTCCAGAATGGAGGAGATAGAGCAGTGTGTTGCGTTCAGGCCCCGTCGCTGACACCAGACACTAAAACCATATAACCGCCGAGTGGACGGTGCCCGTGCATTAGCAATGGTGTGGCCTATCTCCCCACCAAACTCAGAGAAGGCCGCGTCGGACTCCTCAGCGGCCACACCCAGAGCTGAAGACGCCCTGGGTCGGGGTGCAGAAGCCTCCCTCCCAGCTGGGATAGGAGATCCCTCCTGAAGGGCAGGGGTCTTGGAGAGCTGCAACAGAGCCTGCGCAGCAGTGGAAACCAAATCCTGGCTGGCCAGAACGGAGCCACCAGGAGAAGGCAGTGACCCTCCTGGTGAACCCGCAATAGAGTCGGGAAGATCAGAGGGAACGGTGGAAATGCATACAGCAGAGCCCTCGGCCAGTCGTGCGCCAGCGCATCTCGGCCCAGAGGGCAGGTGACATCCGCCAGAGAAAACCACAGGGGACAGTGAGTAGCCTCTCGAGACGCAAAGAGGTTGACCTCTGCCCTGCCGAACATCCTCCAAATGCCGTCCACTACTTCCGGGTGGAGCCTCCACTCTCTGGGCAGCGGACGCTGGCGGGACAGAAAATCCGCCACCACATTCTGTGGACCAGGAATGTGGGACGCCCTCAAACTGATAAAGTGGGGGGCGGCCCACACCAGAAGCTCTTGAGTCAACTCCATCAGTCTGAGTGACCTGGTGCCTCCCAAGTGGTTGATGTGATGCTGTCGGAGCGAACCATGACATGTCTGCCCCGGAGAAACGGCAGGTATTACTGCAGTGCCGGGTGCACCGCCACCATCGCCAGCACATTTATGTGCTCCCTGTTGAGAGCTGAAAGTCCCTCGGGCCATGCGCCTCTGCCACGTCTCTCCACACCTCGTGGGCGACGCATCGGTGTGGACCTCTTCCCTCCGAGACGGAAGGGAACCCAACGGCACGCCTTGTTCTATCCAGGACCTGTCCCTCCACCAGGACAGGGACTCGAGGCACTGGGGTGACACACACACTCGCCGGTGCCTGTGGACGAAACGTGCGGAGTTCAAGTGCAGACCGTTCACCCAGCTCTGCATAGGGCGAAGAGAAAGCAGCCCCAGCGGCACCACCGTGGAGGCAGCTGTCAGCTTCCCCAAGAGACGAAGGTAAAGAACAAACGGCAGTACCCGTCCCATCCGAAAACTGGCGAGCATGACCATAATGTCGTCGACTCGTCGAGTTGATGGACAAGCGGTCATGGTCACAGAGTTCAGAGCAATCCCCAAAAAAACTGTGTCCTGGGAAGGAACCAAGTTGCTCTTGGCCAAATTGACCCGCAGACCCAACTGCCCGACGTGATCGAGGACGGCCTGGGTATCTCGAACAGCCTGGTCGTGAGTGGAGGCACAGACCAGCCAGTCGTCCAGGTACGGCAGTATTTTTAAGCCGCGTGCCTGGAGGGGGGCCAGGGCCGCTGCAATGCATCTCGTGAACACCCTCGGTGACAGGGACAGACCGAACGGCAGTACACGGAACTGGTAATGACGACCCCGAAACGCAAAACGCAGAAACTGCTGATGGCGTGCCACAATTGGGACATGAAAGTAGGCGTCTTTGAGGTCTATTGACGTGAACCACTCGCCCTGAGATATGGCCTGCAACATCTCTGTGGTCCGCAACATGCGGAATGGTAGGGCCTTTAAAAAAACATTGAGACCTCGAAGGTCCAGAACTGGGCGCAGATTGCCAGTCTTCTTTGGTACTAGAAAATACCTGGAATAAAACCCCCCCAGATCCCGCTGAGGGTCTACAGGCACTATCCAGCACTTGTCCAGCAATGTAGCGATCTCCTGGGTAAGAGCCCGGGCCATGGTCGGGTCGCGGATCACAGTCCACTCAACTAGGCCAGGGACGGGGGGCCGACGGCGGAACTGCAGGAGGTAACCCCGAGAGAGGGTGCACAATACCCAGGTGTCTGGGGTGTGTGCCGTCCAGTAATCGAGCTGCCCTCGGGTGAAGTATCCGACCGTCGGCGGCCCGGCTTCATCTCTGCGTCCCCCGGCCCCTGGGGGGCCTGGAGGGACGCTGATTGGGCTGAGCAGAACGAGAGGGCCCCGAGCCCTGAAACCGAGCCACCCTCCCCCGTTCAAATGGTGGACCGGCCTGTGAATGTGAAGTGCCCGCGTGGCCGGACGGCGCCCTAGCCTGAGTGGCAGGTGCAAGAGGACCGCCAACGGAGATCGATCAATTGACTTCTAGTCTGATCGGCTTGTGCTGTGCGTTCCAACGCCTCAAGAGCGGCTGCACCAAAGAGCGCCCCTGGGACGACCGGAACGGTTCTCAACGTCCTCTTGCATGGCTCCGTAAGGGGAGACTGTGCCAGCCACACCTGGCGACGCGCCTGAGTCAGGGTGGACAGCATGCGGCCGAGCTCCCTTGATATTAGGGCGAAAGCGTGCAAAGACGCATCAAGCAAGCCCTGTATCGGTGGATCCACCTCCGATGGGGTGAGGGTGGCACAACAATGGACGGAACAGTCCGCTTAAAAAAGGCGCTGGTAGCAGCCACATTCACACACGAGGGGGGCATGTCGTCATCCCGGCCAGGGCAGTCCGTGGAGGTCTGGGAGTCTGTGTCCAAGGCCCTCGACTCCACGTCCACGGCATCGTATCAAAAATGCGTATCCGACGCAGCCACAGATATGGCATCCTCCTCCTGTACAGGAGCAGGATCCCGGACCGGAAAGTCCTGTTCACTACCATGCTCACCCTGGAACGGTTGAGCCTGCTGTAGTAGTGCCTTCATCTGGGCCAGCTCAGACGTGAGGTGGTCCACACGGGCAGGTAGCTTCCCTTTTTTAGCAACGTTCTGCTTCTTCCGTGGAGCGGTGAACATGGCCGAAGGTGCTGAGCGCTTCAAACCCGAGGACTGCCCGCAGTCAGCTGGTCAGACTGAGACCCAGCATCCCAGTCAACAGGGTCAAATGCCGACAGACGAGCCACTCAGGTCGAATGAGGCATGATGGCACAGTTGGGGCAAGAATCTGCAGTAAGGCCTTGCCTCAAATGCTCCACACCCAAACAGGAGGGGCATAAATCGTGTCCATCCTCTTGCTGCATCGGGGCCATACAGGCCCTGCAGACCAGTGCTTCGAGCATTTCGAACACAAATGCCCCCTGCGACTGGATACGTTCCGTGGAAAGAGGCCAGGCAGAAAATGCCCCCTCAGTACTCCACAAACCAAAACGAAGAAAAATTCAGCAGTTATCAAAGCAACCTCGGCTGACCCAGTCCGAGCAGTAAACGCCACTTGTGGATCGCGGTCGCCCCCAAAACAGTCGCGACAAAAACTGATTTTTTTTTTTTTTTTTGGTCCTTTAGTAGGACGCCAACAAAAAACGCTGAAGTGGGCAAACGCAACCACTCAGGATACTGGGATAAACTACAACCAAAATCCCTAATCCCTAAACCAATACGGTCACAAACTACAGCCGCTATGACACAGAGCAGCCACGAACACGGCTGCTCAAGTGCGACAAAAAAAAATCAAAAGACAGCCAGGACAGCGGCACTCAATCGCCGTCCAGGTGTCACACACTGTACTCACTTTCTACCGACGACAACAAAGCCGAACCGGTAGGCCGCCGGCGCCAACACAGCCCCTGAGGGATGAGGAACCCTCGCTGCCTCGACCAAAGTCACGGGGCTAAGCAAGCCATCAGACGAAACGAAACAGGAAAAATCCGAAAATCTCAGTGTGCTACACAACTCGACAAACCTGCGCGCGAGAAGAACAAAAGGGACTGAGCTCTCGGTGTCACGTGACTATATAGACTCACGTGGGACACCGGGAGGTCATAGGTGACTTTGTTGTCATTAGATTCTCGACCTGCGCATGCGCAAAAGATGATCATTCAGTGCTTAGGCACCGCCTCTGGCGGTCAGGAGGGATGAAATAGAACACTAGGAACGTTACAATGGTGCGAGTGAAAAGAGAAGTAGCAGAAGCACGGCCGAACACAGGCGCCATCTTGCCACTCTCGACTAATAACAACTCTAAAAGAGCCAGAAATACATTTTATAATCTGTTTTATCTTGAGAGGGAACTAAAAAGATTACCAAAAATTCACAAAGTTACTGTGTGCTGACTAGATCTTGTTACCAGAAATATGGAAAATCTGAGCTGATGAAGCTACTTAGTTGGTGATTAAATTAAAACATGGAAAAACAGGTGTTTGAATTACTTTACAAGAAAAATACAGTATACTTGCAGAATCTATGAGACTTTATGATTTGAACGTGTTTCAATATGAATATGTTCTCATTGAATGATATGATCTGGGGGCGTGAATATATCCAAACTTGGTTTCATGAATTGGACAAGGACCAAATAGTCTCCTGGTTCAGATCTGACAAGACTGAGTTTTAGATGTTTGTTTATCATCTCTCTCAATCTCAAATCGGCTAATTATTAATTATAGCTTGATTACATTGATTGCATGTTTGTTTCTCTTCTTGAGTGTTGACGTGGCAAATTAAAAACTGTTCCTGTAGTGGCGCTTTTGAGTCGGATGTACATGTGTGAGTTAAAAATGCACTTATTACAATTTAAATTCATTTTCTGTTTGTATTTTGGTGTTCGGTATGATTATATGTGAATTTTATCATTTTGGCATTTTATTTTGAAAAATCAGGAAGTGCACGCTGCTCCCGGGTGTTTTATTTTGGTAGGTTCACATGCCCTCTCAGTGCCGCGTTGCAAGCTGCAGAGGGGAGCCAGTGTGCCTGCTGTATGTTAAGACATAATATGAGTATTTTTATGTCTGTCACAGGAGTAAAGTTGATAAACTCCACGCTGTGTCCTGTCTTTTGTATACGGCCTGACAAAGAGTTTGCAGCCGTTACACTGGTGCCGTGACCCATTGGATCTCCCGATCTGCTCGACGCTGATCCCCTTGATTGCCCTCCTGTCATTCTGCTCTTCACTTGCATCTTGGCTTGGTTCTTCTGGAGTGTTGCTGGTGCAATACGAGGACAATTTGAGTGTGTTTGTTTTCAGTTTAGAGTCAAAGAGTGTATTATTTTGGTTACACAATGCAAGTACTGTTCAGCTATACCATTGAGTTATTGCTATGGATGATTTTACGACTCCTGTTTTACCTAAGGGTAGGGGTTTATGGAGACGTGAGGTTGCTGATGGGTACGTGGGCCGTCCAAATATGTTGTCTGAGGGTTTTACCGATGTCGGTGGGTTTACTGGTAACAATGTACAATCGTCTACACCCAACAGTGATGTTGTTGCCATTCACCAGCTTACTGACATGGTAGGTCAGTTGGGTGCCCAGATCGGTGAATCAATAGTAGTAGCAATAGTAGCAATAATAGTAAGTTAATGTCAGTTGGTGTTGTTAATCTGTCCAGTAATACTCAGACTCCCATGCCCACTCGTACCTCCCGCATGTGACATGACCAAATGTGACTCTCCCCATGTGACAGTTCATGTTGCACCTGACCGTGAATTACAGACATTTAAAGGTGACAGCACTGACAAAGTCTCAGTCCAGGACTGGATTGACATGACAAAGACTTACCTGAAGAAAAAGGGAACGCCGTTATGTAAACAGACAGATGAACTCATGGGACATTTGATGGGCAAAGCCAGGGACGTTGCTAAAATAGCCCTTCGGGGTGACCCTGACCTTAGTGTTTCAGACACACCCAACATAATTTTAGATATTCTTCTCCGCTATTTCAGTGATGCCCCCTTGTGCCTCCCCCTTGCAGACTTTTATGCCGGCCTGCCGAAAAACAAGGAAAATCCCGTTGACTACTGGATAAGGCTGAACAAGGCAGCTGACAGAGCGCGTGAGGGTTTGCTCCTCCAGCAGTCAGAGGAGAGGCTTCTGAATCGAATGGTTGAAATGTTTCAAGAGGTGTTGGACAAAGTGCAAATGCGCAATGGTCATCCTGCTATGCACAGTGGACCTTCCAGTGCTTGCCAGCGCCGCCCAAAAGAGTCCAGTTGCAGAGTGTGCGGTGATGCAGGGAACTCCACAATATCACACTGTATGTCTGAAAGACAACTGCTTTGAATGTCTTGCCCCTTGTCACACTAGACCCAAGTGCCCCCATGTTACATCTGAGTCTGCCCCTGAACCAGGGAAACTGAGTGATCTGTATTTGGTGGGAGGTAGTACGGGTCCTGACATAAACTCCCAAACTGATTTATTTTCTGATGCTGAGTCAGTCTATTCTTCCACCCTAGAGTCATGTCTCAGATCTCAGAACAAAGTCGGCATCAATATGTTGTCCCAGACTCGCTCAAAGTTGAGGTGCTGCGTGGTGTTCATGACGAGGCTGGTCACCAAGCCCAGTCCCCTACCCTTAGTTTGACCCGTCAGAGGTTTTTCTGGTTGACTTTAGACAGAGATGTGAGGGACTATGTCCACAAATGCCAGCGCTGTGTTGTTAGTAAGACAGCTGATCCTGAAGGCAGAGCTCCTTTAGTCAAGTGTCAAGACCACTTGAGCTTGTGTGTATAGATTTCTGGTCTGAACTTGTGACTATTGTGATTGTTAAAGGTTGTTACTGAAAAAACTGTTGGTACCAAAGAGATCATTTTATTTTGAATTTTATTTTTCCATCTTTAATACAAGCCTTTGTCTGAGTCTCATTCACATCATTGCTCCTGTCAGTAGCTGAACCTACCGGTACAAAGTATCTAAGTTAAGATGAAGTACATTTGGTTTAAATTTGTATAGCTACCCGCAACAAGAGTCTTCGTTTTTATTTCAACGGATCAAACCACACATTTGTCTGGAAATGTATTTATGATTCTTCCAATCATCCGGGAGTTGCGAGGAGCAGAGGAGTCTCCGATCAGAACTATGTCTCCCACTTTTAAATTCCATTTCAATTAATTCCATTTTTCCTTTATCTTGAAGAATTGCCAGATACTCCATTGACCATATTTTAGCATTGAGTGTGGTTGTAGGATAGATTCTTTGACTGAGGTCAAGTCCTTTTAATCTTCAAAATCCAAGCAACTGCAGCTTTTAGTCTTTCCCAATCGGAGAAATTATCGATGAGCTTGTTGATCAAATTCTTTTCTGCTTGGGTTGTACAAGTAAAGAGCTCTGTATTTCAGGATCATTGACTTGTCTTCATGAAATTTCACTTTTTGCCATGTACTTTTATAGTCTGAAAATCTGGACCCATTAAACATGTTTTTGTGTTTATGAGTTTGTGAGGGTGAGATGCCTTTCGGATGAGTTCTATTCTGTTTGCCACAAATGTTTTGAATCTTTAGTTTTCATTGTTGATGTATCTGAGAACACTGTCTGACCAGAAGTATGACTCACGGAGATGGATTGCTTCAATCAACTTGTCCGTTCTTTCAGACCAGTGAGATGCTGTGTGCTAAACACCTATTATTGGTTAAATTAATGTTTGGATTTTTTAATGGTAACATCAGGCTGCAGTGCCCATCTTGAAACTGCTCCATGATCTGTTTGAACTTTGTGTCTTCTGAGACCCTTCGTCTTTATCATCTTTGTTGTAGTCTTTAAAGTCATGCATTTATTGTTTTTCCAATAGATTTTCTGAAGTACAGTTTGAAGTGCAATTTACTCAGAGTTTACTGCTCATATCTGTTTCATTCCGACCATTTTCACCTGAGCCACTGACGACCCATCCCAACAGAGTCTTCATGGCGTATGGTCCTTCTCCTTCACTGTTCACAACCCTCCAGGGTTCGTGAAGTTTTGAGACATCTGTGCCTATCAACAGATCCACTTCAGCATCAATCTCCGGCGGTTCAACTTGACACAGGTAAGGCCATTGTTTTAGGTCTTCTTGTGTAGTGACATTGGTGGTGTTAACTGGCATTTGTTTTTGAGTGTACACAACAGGTAGGTGGTAAAACTCATTTCCATTTAAGCTTGAGATTTCCAGATCATTGAGAAGGTAAGTAGTAGTGGTTGTAGTTGGATTCATTGTAAGCAGACGGATTTTGGACTTTTTCCCAGTTAGATTCAGTTTTTTCATTAAGTTTTCAGTACAAAATGTAGATGATGACCCATTGTCTAAACATGCATAAGTCCACACAACTTTGTTTCCCTTTTTATACTGGCAGAATTGACAACTTTCCACAGGTTCATTGATGCATGGCTGAACAGCATTTGTACTCACAAATTTATCCACTTTTGTTGTGGAATGATTGAGTTTACATTTGTTGCATGTCATTGGTTTGTTGCATTGTTTAGCAAAATTACCCACTTTCAAACACTTAAAACAAGCTCCTTTGTCCTTCAGAAAACGTATCTTTCACAATGTTCTCTTGCAGTGAACTGTTGGCAGCTGTTAAGTGAATGGATTTGAGAGCAGAACAAACACTTGTAATCAAATGTATTTGCAGTATTGTTTTTGAATCTTTGCCTTTTGAGTCAGGTTCTCTATATCACTTTGGAAGCCTATTACAACACTGGGTCTTTAAAATGGTTTTATTTTCTTATCATAATGTTTGTGTATATTTTGATTGCTCTCTCCAACCTGCTCCTCATAACTGTCATATGTTAGAACTGAACTTTTCACAAACCAATGTACTTTTTTCTCTGTAATTTATTTATGAATGAACTTTCGGGCAGCACTGGTTTGTTGCCGTTCCTGATGCTCCAGATACTTCAAGATGTGCACACGATCTGATCTCTGTACCATTTTGTTTTGTGCAGGTTTTTTTTTTTTTTTTTCTTATGGCCACATTGTTCACTTTAGCCATCATGTCCTACGACCGATATTTGGCCATCTGCTTCCCTCTGCAGTACCACGCTAACATTACCCACACCAGAGTCTTCATCCTCATTGCTTTGACCTGAATCTTGTTATTTGTAGCTGTATTTATTTTAGTCTCTTTGAGCACTTCTTTGAAGTTATCCACATATACACGTATATTCACATTTTGAAGGTGTGTTTCCGAGGGTCCAAGCAGACGCAGCATAAGGCACCTGTATGTCACATCTGGTTTCCATCATTAACTTTGCTTTGGGAGTCAGCTTTGAAGTCTTGCACAGTAGATTTGAAATGACAAGTCTACCAAGTAATTTAGGAATATTTATGTCTGTGTATTTCTTGACTGTTCCGCCCCTGCTTAACCCTGTCATGTACGGGCTACAGATGTCTGCAATAAGAACCTCCTGTAAAAGGATCATTTTAGTAAAGAAGAAGTAAAGAATTCAATGTCACTGTACTGCACAGGGCCTGGCATATGTTTTTCTGCTCTAACCACTCGACCACAGGGCAGCCTGTATTGTAGTTATTGGTTGTATTTGTCTGGGACAAATTAAGTAACCTTGAATCTTGAAGTGATTATAAAACGACTCCAATACAGGCTGCTCCTCATAACTGCTAAAAGAAAGTCTTATAATCCTCAATGTTATCGTTGATAAAACATGTTATTAGAGCATCACTCTGAACAGTTGACAAGAAACTGATTCTTTCAGCTGAAATAAATCTCTACAATTCAAAAAATGGTGTCACAAAAAGGAACTTATAATTCATGCGTTGTTTCTTCGCGTTTAGACTATTGTAATAGTTTGTTTTCATGTCTAAACAATAAGGAGCTGCAGCTGGTCCAAATCCCTTTAGTGAGGATCTTGACCCGCACCAACAGACAGCCTCACATTTCCCCCGTTCTTAAAGCTCTTCATTGGCTGTTCGTCTCCTATTGAATACATTTTTAAATGTTGGTTCTGACTTTCAGAGCCCTGCATGTTCAGGCCCCTTGTTATAGCCGTGATCTGATCCAACCCTGCACTCCCTCTCGTACAAACTGCTGATGGTTCCTTGCAGTCGTTTTCGGACCATAGAAGACCAATCCTTCTGTTGCTCCCAGACTTTGGAACGATCTTCTGCACTCATTAGACTCTGTTGAATCTTTCAAGAGCAAACTCAAAATTTTGCTCAATCGTTTTAATTACAGATTTAGATACTGAAGTTACTTTCATATTGTTGTATGTATTCCCTACTGTAAGTGTGTGTTATTTTTCTGTATTTTAACTCTTTTTTTGTTGTGAACCACTTTCTGACTTCTTTATCTGTGAAAGGTGGAATATAAATAAACGAATATACATTTATCGGTTTGTCAGCATTATTTTAAAATGTGCTGTAATAGGATGATATGATCTGGGGGTGTGACTAGATCCAAACCAGGTTTAATGAACTGGACCAGAGCTAAATAGTTTCCAGGTTCAGCTCTGACACTCCTCTGAACATGAATCAGAAAAGACCAACTGTGGGTTTTAGCTGTCTGAAAACTGATACTGTCTTTTTTACTTTTTATCTAGTTATTCTACAGGGTTAAGTTTGGATATATTAGAATTTGAGAGAATTTCTATTAAATATTTAATTATTGTGAGATGCAACTTTAATCATTACTGCTCATTTTCTGAGATAAACTTTTTTTCCATCCCTCTGTATGTGTAAAATGTGTAATATTTATTATATGGATGTCAGAGACACTAATCTTGCTTTAATTGCAGTTTGAAATGGCTTTAGTCCTGATTCAGTACCAATGTAATGGTTGCAATACATATTACATTTACCACAAAAATACCAAGGTTTCTGGGAGACTGCAAAATTCTGAGTGTACACTGAGTACATATTTCTTGTCCCAATTGTTTCTTTTCATGAAGTCCAGATTGGTCAAATTGCAAACTGTTTCAGAATGTAGTTTAATGTCACAGGTTTTGTCCTGTAGAGACTGAAGATTCTATTCTGTTTTTTGGTTGAATATCGTGTCTTTTAACAATGTCTAACTCTAGTCAGGTTCTCTATTTCACTTTGAAAACCTATTACGACACTGGGTCTTTAAAATGGTTGTATTTTCTTATCATAATGTTTGTGTATATTCTGATTGTGCTCTCCAACCTGCTCCTCATAACCGTCATATGTTTGAACAGAACTCTTCACAAACCAATGTACTTTTTTCTCTGTAGTTTGTTTATGAATGAACTTTGGGGCAGCACAAGTTTGTTGCCGTTCCTGATGCTCCAGATACTTCAGGATGTGCACACGATCCCAACACCATTTTGTTTTGTGCAGATTTTCTTTGTGTTTTCTTACAGCCACCTTGAGCTGTTCACTTTAGCCATAATGTCCTACGACCGATATTTGGCCATCTGCTTCCCTCTGCAGTACCACGCTAACATGACCCACACCAGAGTCTTCACCCTCATTGCTTTGACCTGGATCTTGTTATTTGTGGCTGTATTTATTTTAGTCTCTTTGAGCGCTTCTTTGAAGTTGTGTGGAAATGTTATTAACAGACTGTTTTGTGACAACTATGCGGTAATGAGACTTTCTTGTTCAAATATCTCTGCTAACAACATCTATGGAATAGTTCATTTATGTTTCGTTATATCTGCGCCTGTGAGTGTTATCCTCTTCACGTATATCCACATTTTGAAGGTGTGTTTCCGAGGGTCCAAGCAGACGCAGCATAAGGCCATGAGCACCTGTATGCCACATCTGGTTTCCATCATTAACTTTGCTTTTGGAGTCAGCTTTGAAGTCTTGCACAGTAGATTTGAAATGACAAGTCTACCAAGTAACTTAAGAATATTTATGTCTGTGTATTTCCTGACTGTTCCGCCCCTGCTTAACCCTGTCATGTACGGGCTCGAGGTGTCTGCTATAAGAATCTCCTGTAAAAGGATCATTTTTTTTTTTTTTAAATCCACAATTGATGTTATTTAAATAGACATGATCAATAAATATATTCAATAAATTGCTACGAAGGTGCTATTGGACAGGACAGTGTCATGTTAAATGGGGGAGAAGAGCAGGGAGGATATTTAGCAAATTGTCTGCACCAGTAATCACTCTGCTGTGCAGGGTCTGGCATATGTGCTTCTGCTCAGACCACTCGATCACAGGGCAGCCTGTGTTGTAGTTGTTTGTTGTATTTGTCGGTGTGTGCAAGACAAATTTCCTCTGGGATGAATGAGAAGTGATTATAAAACAACTACTGCACAGGCTGCCTGGTGGTGGCCTAGTGGTCTCAGTAGAAGCACTTATGCCAGGGCCTGTGCAGCGCTGTGACATCGATATCTGGCACAGACAGTTTGCTAAATATCCTCCCTGCACTTCTCCCCCAATTAACGTGACACTGTCCTGTCCAATAAGGCTATGTGATTAAAAAAAAAAAATCCTTATAAACAATATAATATAAACAAGAGTAGGTGTTCATTGGTGTGTCAGCATAATTTTAAAATGTGCTGTAATAGGATGATATGATCTGGGGGTGTGACTAGAGCCAAACCATGAACTGAACCAGAACTAAATAGTCTCCAGGTTCAGATCTGACACTCCTCTGAACATGAAGCAGAAAAGACGAACTGTGGATTTTAGCTTTCTGAAAACTGATATAGTCTTTTTTACTTTACTGTATGCCACATCTGGTTTCCATCATTAACTTTGCTTTCGGAACAGGCTTTGAAATCCTGCAGGGCAGGTTTGACATGACAAGGCTACCAAGTATGTTAAGAATATTTTTGTCTCTGTATTTGTTGACTGTTCAGCCACTACTTAACCCTGTCATGTATGGGCTCCAGATGGCTGCAATAAGAACCTGTAAAAGGATCATTTTGGGAATAAAACAAATCTTCTATTGATGTTCTAAGAGGTGTCATTAATTACTGCGAAATAAAAGTACTTACAGCGTAATAGTGATTTGGAAATCTGTGGCCATTTTGATTCGAATATTTCTTCGGCCTGGAATCTAATCAAGGATTTTTATAAGATGTGGGAAAAAGGGGCGATTGTTTAAGTGTTTTACTTACTGTGTAAAAATATTAGCCGAGCCTGCTTGTCTCCAGAGGAACACCAACGTCGAAGGGAAACTGGTGAATTTCCCTTCTGGTGACAAGGACACTCGAGCATACGTCATTGCCTGCCATGTTTGTGTCCGTGGAAAATCTCACACATGTGGGCTTCTTCAACAGCTGCCTGTTGCATCAAGACCCTGGTCCCATATTGCATTAGATTTCATAACTGGTTTACCCCTTCCCAAGGTAAAACCACAATCATCACAGTGATCGATCGCTTTTCTAAAGATTCACATTTTATTGCTTTGACAAAACTCCCCACAGCAAGAGAAACAGCTGATTTGTAAGTTAATCATGTTTTCAAGGTGCATGAAATACCTATGGACATGTCTCAGACTGTGGTTCACAATTTACATCTCAGGTTTGGAGGGCTTTTTGTCTCTGTCAGTGTCTCCTCAGGATTCCATTCACAAACAAATCGTCAAACTGAAAGGGCCAATCAGGATCTGGAGTCAGCACTTCGTTGTATTGTTGCTTCAAATGCTTCAACGTGGCGTACTGCTTACTTTCTACTGCCACAGGTATGTTTCCGTTTGAAGCCATCAACCTCCCTTATTTCCTGAACAGGAGCAGGAGCTTGCTGGCCCCTCCATCCAACATTATATGCAATGCTGTAAAAACATCTGGGTCCAAACCAGGGTTGCTTTTCTGAAAACCACTCTTCGAAACAAGGCAATGGCTGACAGTTGATGCCCCTCGATACCACGAAGGTCAGTCAGTTTGGCGCTCTGCCAAAAACATTCCTTTAAGCCAGGTGTCCACTGTATGATTTTTTATGTCTTGTACGATTTATGGATGTCACACTGCAAGATGTGATGAATTAAAAGTCGTTAGACAGAACGCTGTTACATTGTGAGATGGTTCACATGATCAGTCGTAGCTGTGACAAAAGTTGATCGAGCGAATATCAGGCTCAGGCTCAATGTGATAAAGTCATCGCACTTGTACCTGTTAGCGGAGGCTAGGGCAACATGCTAGCAGTGTTTTCACACTTGTAAAAGTTACTAAATGAAAGAGAAATGAGAAGATTGTTCCGTCCATCAGAGGGGGGTTCTGTCATGAGTGTAGTGCCTCCTCCCTCCTGCATCCCTGGTTTTTCCCATACCTCTACAGATGCGCACTTCTGTGCACATCTGTTTGACGAGAACTCTGTTAAAGCTAATGGCGAACGAGGGAAAAGTCTCGCCACTAAATTGTTACATAAAGTAGATTGATTTGTGTAAAATGTTTAATGTACACGTACAACAACAAGTCACACTGCACCGATTTCCTGGGCGGCCTGAAAACAGCTTTTTAGTCCGTGTAGAACTTATTTTCTGTTGAGATCGTCTGCTCCATGTAAACTAATATAATGGAAACAAGATGACGGCACCCACAGCAACTTCTGGAATAAGGTGAATAAAGACCTCCATTCTCCTTCTTCTACTCTTCGCCAGATCGTCAGTTAAACCTGTGTGACCACTCCAGCCTCAACTCCTGCCTGAACTTCAACTCCAGCCCCAGCTCCTGCCTCAGCCTGTTGCCTGAAAATAAACTTTGTTTCTTTGCACTCTGTGTCTGCTTAAGGGTTTGGCTCAGTATTACACCATAACATTATCAAAGAGCATAATTCATAAACAAGCAAAAGGAATTTGCTTGGTATACAATGTTTACAATAATAGTAAGGTAAAAAGTATAGCCTATGCTGAAAAAACATAAAATAAGGGTATGCAAAATAAAATATATGTAGAATAAAAATCAAATACAATACGCTGTATTTACAAGGACACAAGATTACAACAATAGTGCAAACTTGCAGTGCAAACATTGGAATAGTATTATTTACATTATTAAAGCGACAAGTATTATTAATTATCCAACAGGAGAGGGAAATAAACTGTTCTCGTGGCGAGAGGTTCTTGTCCAGAAAGACAGCAGGGGAGTGGCTCCCCGTATCCAGGGTGAGACGGGTCAACTGTGATCCGATCTGCTCTTTCCCAAGTACTGGAGTCTGCAACCGATCACCTTCTCAGCAGAGCACACAATGCGCAGCAGTCTGTGTTTGTCCATGACTGTGGCTCCTGTAATAGACGGTGATGGAGGAGGTGAGGATGGACTCGATGATGCCTGTGTAGAACTGCACCATCATCTGTGCCAGCAGCTTGGCTTTCCTCAGCTGACACAGGAAGTACATCCTCTGCTGGGCCTTCTTGATGATGGAGCTGATGGTCAGCTCCCATTTACAGTCCTGAGAGATGGTGGGGCTGAGAAAGTGGAAAGAGTCCACGGTGGTGATGGGAGAGTCCGTCAGGGCGAAGGGGGGTTGGGAGGGCAGGGGGGCTAAGACTTTCCTGAAGTCCACGATCATCTCCACTGTCTTCAGGGCGTTGAGCTCCAGATTGTTGTCGCTGCACCAGGACACCAGCCGGTCCACCTCCCTCCTGTAGACAGACTCATCACCGTCTGAGATGAGTCCAATGAGGGTGGTGTTGTCTTCAAATTTGATCAGTTTTACAGAGTCATGGCTGGAGGTGCAGTTAGTGTACAGGGAAAAGAGCAGAGGAGAAAGTACACAGCCCTGTAGCGTTCCTGTGCTGATCGTGCGAGTGTCCGAGACATTCTTCCCCAGCCGCATGCACTGCCTCCGGTCCATCAGGAAGTCAGTGATCCACCTGCAGATGGAGTCAGGCACGTTGAGCTGGGAGAGCTTGTCCTGGAGCAGAGCAGGAAGGATGGTGTTGAATGCAGACCTGAAGTCCACAAACAGGACCGTGGTGAAGGTTCCCTGGGAGTCCAGATGCTGCAGGATGCGGGACAGGGACGATGATGGATGACCTTGTTTTGACCTATGGGGGGTGCAGTATGGTTTACGTAGCCGTTTGCTCAAGGCTGTACAGGAGCTGCGTTCTCCACCAGGGCTGCCCTTTGTCATCGTTTGCTCCACATAGAGGAGCCAGCTGAGGCGGCTCGGGCATCCTCCCTGTGGGGTTTTTTTGGCAAAAAATGTTCTCAATATGTAACATGCGCTACAGTTTATTAAACAATTATGTAATATAAATACTTGTAAATTATTGTATTACACGACAAAGTGACCATTTTATTTTAACAAGTGATTACATAATGCTGCTGTAGAAACATTTGTTAACACTGCTATGCTCTCATTAAGAACCACGTTTCTTTTCTTTTTTTTTCTTCAGGGAAAAAAGATATCCTTTGTGCCCAAGGGCTCTGAAAGGCCATGATTGGTTGTTTCTTGGTTTGTTTGACTTTGGGGCTGAAGTAGGCTAAACTAAAGCAGGTTGTAGCTCCTGGATTTGGACTAGAACGGTGTCAGGAGGCCTACCTCTTCTCTCTCACACTTTCTGATTTGGTCGTGTACATTTGTAAATGTCATACTCATATTTTTTTAGCATTTATTTCCAACTTTTTTCAAGGTTGTTGTCTTTTCTACAATACTATACCAATTCATGTATAACAGAAGTTTTTGGCACGTTTTTCTAAATTCAAGGATTCATTGTAGAATTTAATGTTTGTGAATCGAATGCCAATGTTTTCTTTCTTGTAGCAATTCCATGGTCAATTAGGGGGGGGGGACATAAAAAGTAACGGGAGTTGTATCGTTTTGTGGAAGCAACTTGCGACTTTAAATTGAAGTACAAGCAAAATATACTGGATGTATCAATGATCTTCACACACTGTGATTCCTGTTTACCTCATCTTCATTACAGTTGGTTGAAATTAAATGCTCAGAGCCCAGAAATCTCCTGTGTTGGAGTGCTTGTGTGAACAGTTGGATGGTGAGTTTTCAGACTAAAAGGAGAGCTATGATGAACTCTAGTCATGTTTCTCATTTCACTCTGGGAGCCTACTTTGACACCGGACCTTTGAGATGGCTGTATTTCCTCATCATATTGACAGTGTATGTTCTGATAGTGCTGTCCAACCTGCTCATTATCGTCGTCATATGTTTGAACAGGACTCTACATGAACCTATGTACATGTTTCTCTGCAGTTTATTTGTGAATGAACTCTATGGCAGCACCGCCTTGTTCCCATTTTTGCTTATTCAAATTCTCAAAGATTTTCACTCAATTCCAGTTTCATTTTGCTTCCTACAAATCTTCTGTATCTTTTGTTATGGACAGATTCAGTTTCTCACATTAGCTGTGATGTCATATGACCGATATTTGGCCATCTGCTTCCCTCTGCAGTACCACTCCAATATGACCCACACCAAAGTCTGCATTCTCATCACTTTGACCTGGATCTTGATATTTGTTGCTATATCTAGTTTGATCTCTCTCAGCGCCCCCTTACCATTGTGTGGAAATACTATCAACAAAGTCTATTGTGATAATTACTCAGTTGTAAAACTGGCTTGTTCGGACACCACTGTTAACAATGTGTATGGACTTATCCAGTTGTTCCTGATAACTGTGTTACCTTCAAGTTTGATTCTTTTTACTTATTTTCATATTTTCAAAGTCTGTTTCCGTGGCTCCAAACAGACGCGTCAGAAGGCCCTCAGCACTTGCACACCTCACTTGGCCTCTCTGCTCAATTTCTCTTTTGGTGTCTGTTTTGAAATCATTCAGGGCAGGTTTAATATGAGCTCTGTCCCAAACGTCCTACGAATTATCCTTTCGCTGTACTTTTTAACAGTGCAGCCATTGTTTAACCCTGTGTTGTACGGACTGAAAATGTCCAAAATACGGAGCTCATGTAGAAAGTTACTTTTGAGTAAGTAAACTTACTAATTTGGCAATGTTTGTTGAGCTAAGACACATGTTTATCTCACTTTTACTGTTACAATTCAACATTTTATGTACACAAGTTAACTTTTTCTTCAGTGATTAAATAAATTGAAGATTTTAATAACGGTATTCACTGGATGGTTTTTGTGTTGGCTTGGTCATCTTTTCACAGGGGCGTCAGACTGGGAGAGATAAAGGTTACTGGTTTGCCCGGGCCCAGGGTAGAAAAGGGCCCTCAAAAGCATATTCCTGTTTTTTTCTCAGTTGCATTTTTCTATGCTTTCATAGATTTTTATTGGAATAAAATGCTTATTTAAATTATTTAAAGTCCTTGAGAGACTAAAAACTTTTCTGCACGAGATCTGACAATCCTATCACCCTTAAAAAAGAGGAAAATCATTTCTCACACATTAGGCAAGTTGTTAAAAAAATGAAACAGTGATGATAATCCACAGTTAGTGTATTTTCTTTGGTAATAGTACATTTTGAGACAATTGTAAAATTGGTCTGGTAGCTATTGCGAAAACATGCAGTACTGTATCATAATATCCAAATCCAAATCCACTTTATTTGCAAAGCACATTTTATAAACAGAACTGTTTCCAAAGTGCTGCACACACAAACATAAAAACAGCAAAACAAAGTATATAATAACAACTCAATTTGATCTTACTGCTTGTAAAACCACTAAAATCAAATCCAAGCTAAATGATAAAACCATAAAATAGAAATAAATTAATAGAATAAATACATTTTTAAAATGCTAAAACACAGAGAACCACACAACTCACGCGGTATTAAAAGCCAGAGAATAAAAGTGGGTCTTAAGACGAGACTTAAAACACTCCACAGTGGGGGCCGTTCGCAAGTGGGGCGGCAGAGCATTCCAGAGTTTGGAGCCGACCACAGAGAAAGCCCTGTCCCCCCTGGTTCTAAGTCTGGTCTTAGGTCCCACAAGCTGGAGCTGGCCCTCGGACCTCAGAGCGCACTGGGGCGATACATTTGGATGAGGTCCGAGATGTACAGTGGGGCCAGCCCATTTAAAGCTTTAAAAACAAACAACAACATTTTAAAATCAACTCTAAAATGAACAGGAAGCCAGTGCAAAGACGCTAAAATCGGAGTTATGTGCTCTGGTTTTCTGGTTCCAGTTAAAAGGCGCACTGCAGAATTTTGGACCAACTTTAAGCGAGAAAGTGCATGGTGGCTAATGCCGTAAAAAAGTGCATTACAGTAGTCTAAGTGAGAGGAGATAAAAGCGTGTACGACTTGTTTAAAGGATTTAAAAGATAAAAAAGGTTTGAGTTTAGATAAAAGCTTCAAATGATAAAAGCCAGATTTGACGACCGCGTTCACGTGTTTGTTAAGTTTAAAATCTCTGTCAATAGTGACGCCAAGGTCGGTGACAGAATGTTTTATCTGCTGTGTGAGTGGGCCCAGGTCCATGAGGGGGTCATTGTTCCCAAACACAATGACCTCTGTTTTGCCCTCATTTAAACTTAAAAAATTGTGAGCTAACCAAACCTTGACATCACTAAGACATTCCAAGAGAAGTGTCAGGGGGCAGGAGCTATGTTTGCCATATTTTTTAAAGATTTCACTCAGAGGGAGAAGGTACAGTGCAAAGAGAACGGGCGCGAGGATTGAACCCTGGGGGACTCCACAGGTCAGAGGGACGGTGGACGAGGTGGAGTCCCACAGTCTGACCTAGCAGCATCTCCCACTGAGGAAGGACCTAAACCACTTGAGGGCGGTCCCCCTGACACCAACACAGTTTTCCAAACTATTTAAAAGAGGTGTGTGGTCAACTGTTTCAAAGGCAGCAGTCAAGTCTAAAAGCACTAAAATGGCAGAATCACTAGAATCAGTCACTAAAAACAGGTCATTAAAAACCTTTAAAAGTGCAGACTCTGTGCAATGCTTTATAGCCCGATTGGAAGATGTCAAAAGTGCCATGTGCTTCTAGAAATGACTGGAGCTGTAAGAGGACACACTTTTCCATAATCTTGGTGATAAAGGGAAGTTTAGATATCAGCCTATAGTTAGAGACAACTGATGTGTCCAGACCGCCGTTAGCTCAAAAGGACGTCAATAAATTAGCAAATTATTGTTAATTGTATGTAGAAACTATAGGGTTCAATACCAATAGGGAATGAAAAAAAAAACCCAATAATAACAGAATTTGCTAGGATAAATAAACACACAAGATTATGTATTAGGGGCCCAACAAGAAGGTTTTTATCTGGGGCCCAGAATTTGGTGATACAGCCCTGTCTGTTCAAGATGCCTCCTATACTTCTCCCTGCAGAGGAGTCCAACCAGGGGATTTGATTACATTTTGGTCAGTTTTGCATAATGCAGCTGTAGAAACATTTTGTTAACAGGAGGGGGATATCCATTATGCCCCAAGGTTTCAATAGGCCCTGATTGGTTGGTTATTGGTTTGTTTGAATTGGGGGCCGGACTTTCAAAGAACTAAAATTAAAGAAGGTTGTAGCACCTGGATCTGGACTGGGCCGGGATTAGGAGGCCTACCTCTTCTCTCTCTCACACTCTGATTTGGTCAAGCTATATCATACTTGTAAATGTGATACTTAAATTTGTTTTTGACTAAGTTCCAACTTTGCTCAAAGTTGTTGTCTTTTCCACACTACTGTACCAATTCATTTGTAACAGAAATTTTTGCCACTTGTTTTTCTAAGTCCAAGGATGTGCATTTTTCAATATAGATTTTGGTGTTTCCATTGTTGAATGCCAATATTTTCAGTATTGTAGCAAGTCCAAAGTCAATTAGGAAAGAAGTAAATCATCAAAAGTAACGGCTGTTGTATCTTTTTTGTAGAAAGCAACTTGTTTGTAATTGAAGTATGATCCAAATGTGTATCAGTGATCTTAGTCACTGTTTCCCAAAGCTATGGTTTACATTTTTTTCCTTCTGATTCAGGACTGCGTGTGTTTTTTGTGCTATGGTGATTCTTCGTTTAGTACCTGTTTATCTCATCTTCATTAAATTTGGTTGAAATTAAATGCTCTGAATCTAGAAATCTCCTGTGTTGGAGTGCTTGTGTGAACAGTTGGATGGTGAGTTTTCAGACTAAAAGGAGAGCTATGATGAACTTCAGGCAGGTTTCCCATTTCACTCTGGGAGCCTACTTTGACACCGGACCTTTGAGATGGCTGTATTTCCTCATCATATTGACAGTGTATGTTCTGATAGTGCTGTCCAACCTGCTCATTATCGTCGTCATATGTTTGAACAGGACTCTACATGAACCTATGTACATGTTTCTCTGCAGTTTATTTGTGAATGAACTCTATGGCAGCACCGCCTTGTTCCCACTTCTGCTGCTTCAAATTCTCAAAGATTTTCACTCAATTCCAGTTTCATTTTGCTTCCTACAAATCTTCTGTATCTTTTGTTATGGACAGATTCAGTTTCTCACATTAGCTGTGATGTCATATGACCGATATTTGGCCATCTGCTTCCCTCTGCAGTACCACTCCAATATGACCCACACCAAAGTCTGCATTCTCATCACTTTGACCTGGATTTTGACAGTTATAGCTATATCTTGTTTGATCTCTCTCAGCGCCCCCTTACCATTGTGTGGAAATACTATCAACAAAGTCTATTGTGATAATTACTCAGTTGTAAAACTGGCTTGTTCGGACACCACTGTTAACAATGTGTATGGACTTATCCAGTTGTTCCTGATCACTGTGTTATCTTCAAGTTTGATTCTTTTTACTTATTTTCATATTTTCAAAGTCTGTTTCCGTGGCTCCAAACAGACGCGTCAGAAGGCCCTCAGCACTTGCACACCTCACTTGGCCTCTCTGCTCAATTTCTCTTTTGGTTCCAGTTTTGAAATCATTCAGGGCAGGTTTAATATGAGCTCTGTCCCAAACGTCCTACGAATTATCCTTTCGCTGTACTTTTTAACAGTACAGCCATTGTTTAACCCTGTGTTGTACGGACTGAAAATGTCCAAAATACGGAGCCTGTGTAGAAAGACAATTATTGGTAAATAAATGTCTAATTTGTTAATGTTGAGCTTTAAATTTTTATTTCACCTGTACTTTCACAATACAATATTTAAGTACATATGTTGCAGTAATGTTTTCTTTCCATACAAAATAAAATTAATTATAAAGGTATTTACTGATAGTTTTTTGTGTTGGCTCGGCATCTGTTTATGATGCATCCTATAATCCTCCCTGCAGAGGAGCCCAACCAAGACCAAGGGAGACCCAGGACATGCTGGAACCATTATGCCTCTCTGCAGCCTGGGAGGGCTGGAGGACGTGTAGGGGCTGGGGGAACTCCATGCCAATTTGCTCTTGTTCCACTTCTACATTTGTCCTCTGCATTTGATCCATTCTTCAATGCCGGTGAGGTAACCTGTCAGGAGATGTGTTGATTTGTTGGGGGAAACAGTAGAACCCAGAGGATTCAAACCCATGACCTTTTACTGTGAGACGAGAGTGCCCAATGAGCAGAAGAAGATGGATGGGTTTTTGTGAATATATGACAAACTGGAGGAAAGTCACACAGACATAACACAAAATGTCTGTTATCAGTAGACATCTATCATTGGTAAAATAAATAAACCTCATAAAAGTAAAAGGTCATGGTTGAGTAAAAGGAGAAAAACATAAAGCATATAAACATTATATATATATATATATATATATATATATATATATATATATATATATATATATATATATATATATATATATATATATATATACATACACACACATATATATGTATGTATGTATGTATATATGTGTGTGTGTGTGTGTATATATATACATTCGTGTATATATGTGTGCGTACTGTATATACTGTATATATGCTATATGTTTAGCTCCTCCACTTGAGGATGCTGTATTGTCACGCCTAAAATCACAACAACAGTTCCCTCGATGGGCCACAGGTAGAAAGTAGTTCAAATAAACAATGTTCAATAGAATTTAGCAAAGTGAATAAATGTCCTGGAGCATACCCTGTCCTTGACCCTCCTTCTCGGCAAGGAAAAACTACAAAAAACTCTGTGGGAAAAAGTAGAAACCTCAGGGAGAACCACAGTGAAGGAGAGATCCTCCTCCCACAGACGGACAGACTGTAGATGGTCCAGGACTGACACATCCACTTGGACCAGAACCACTCAGGAGGAAGGAAGGTGGATCATCTAATGAGGGAGAGTTCCTCTAGACAGATGATGATCAGTCCATCCATCGCAGGGAGATCCCCCAGGCAGACGACAAGCAGTTCATCTAGAGTGGAGTAGAAGTAGTTCCTCACAGGCAGAAGAGGATCAGTTCATCCAGATCAAGGCGAGTTCCTCGCTTCACTGGAGCAGCCGCCGCGGCGCCAAAAACAGTCTCCACTCCTCGAGGGAAGTGGAGAGAAAGAAGAACATATGAACAGCAATGAACAGACTATATGTGAACTAAAATCTTAAATATTCCATCCATCCATCCATCTTCTTCCGCTTATCCGGGGCCGGGTCGCGGGGGCAGCAGTCTAAGCAGGGACTCCCAGACTTCCTTCACCCCAGACACTTCCTCCAGCTCCTCCGGGGGGATCCCGAGGCGTTCCCAGGCCAGCCGAGAGACATAGTCCCTCCAGCGTGTCCTGGGTCTACCCCGGGTCCGCTTCCCGGTGGGACATGCCCAGAACACCTCCCGAGGGAGGCGTCCAGGAGGCATCCGAAACAGATGCCCGAGCCACCTCAGCTGGCTCCTCTCGACGTGGAGGAGCAGCGGCTCTACTCTGAGCTCCTCCCGTGTGACTGAGCTCCTCACCCTATCTCTAAGGGAGCGCCCAGCCACCCGGCGGAGGAAGCTCATTTCGACCGCTTGTATCCGCGATCTTGTCCTTTCGGTCATTACCCAGAGCTCATGACCATAGGTGAGGGTCGGAACGTAGATTGAGGTAAATCGAGAGCTTCGTCTTTCGACACAGCTCTTTCTTTACCACAACGGTTCGATACAGCGCCCGCATCACTGCAGACGCTGCACCGATCCGCCTGTCAATCTCACGCTCCATCCTTCCCTCACTCGTGAACAAGACCCCGAGATACTTGAACTCCTCTACTTGAGGCAAGGACTCTCCACCCACCCGGAGAGGGCAAGCCATCTTTTTCCGGTCGAGAACCATGGCCTCGGATTTGGAGGTGCTGATCCTCATCCCAGCCGCTTCACACTCGGCTGCAAACCGTCCCAGTGCATGTTGCAGGTCCTGATTTGAGGAAGCCATCAGGACGACATCATCTGCAAACAGCAGAGATGAGATCCTGTGGTTCCCAAACCGGACACCCTCCACGCCCTGACTGCGCCTAGAAATTCTGTCCATAAAAATGATGAACAGAACCGGTGACAAAGGGCAGCCCTGGCGGAGTCCAACATGCACTGGGAACAGGTCTGACTTACTGCCGGCAATGCGACGCAGCTCCTGCTCCGGTCGTACAAGGACCGGACAGCCCTTAGCAAAGGGCCCCGGACCCCATACTCCCGGAGAACCCCCCACAAGGCGCCCCGGGGCACACGGTCGAATGCCTTCTCCAGATCCACAAAGCACATGTGGACTGGTTGGGCAAACTCCCATGAACCCTCGAGCACCCGATGGAGGGTATAGAGCTGGTCCAGTGTTCCACGACCAGGGCGAAACCACACTGCTCCTCCTGAATCCGAGGTTCGACTATCGGTCGGATTCTCTCTCCAGTACCCTGGAATAGACCTTACCGGGAGGCTGAGGAGTGTGATCCTGTGGTTGGAACACACCCTCCGGTCCCCTTCTTATACAGAGGGACCACCACCCCGGTCTGCCAGTCCAGAGGTACCGCCCCTGACCGCCACGCCGATGTTGCAGAGACGTGTCAGCCAAGACAGTCCCACAACATCCAGAGACTTAAGATACTCAGGCGGATCTCATCCACCCCCGGAGCCTTGCCACCACGGAGCTTGCCAACCACCTCAGTGACTTCAGCCAGGGTGATGGACGAGTCCGCCTCCAAGATCTCAGCCTCTGCTTCCTCCTCGGAAGACGTGACAGTGGGATTGAGGAGATCCTCAAAGTATTCCTTCCACCTTCCGACAACATCCCCAGTCGAGGTCAACAGCTCTCCACCCGCACCGTAAGCGGTGTTGGTGAGCTTACTGCTTCCCCCCTCCTGAGGCGTCGGATGGTTTGCCAGAATTTCTTTGAGGCCGACCGATAGTCCTCCTCCATGGCCTCCCGAACTCCTCCCAATCCCGAGTTTTTGCCTCTGCGACAGCCCGGGCTGCAATGCGCTTGGCCTGCCGGTACCTGTCAGCTGCTTCAGGAGTCCCACGAGCCAGCAAGGCCCGATAGGACTCCTTCTTCAGCCTGACGGCATCCCTTACTTCGGTGTCCACCACCGGGTTCGGGATTGCCGCGCGACAGGCACCAGAGACCTTGCAACCACAGCTACGAGCCGCCGCATCAACAATGGAGGTGGAGAACATGGTCCACTCGGACTCAATGTCTCCAACCTCCCCCGGGATCTGGGAGAAGTTCTCCCGGAGGTGTGAGTTAAAGACCCTGCCGACAGAGGGCTCTGCCAGCCGTTCCCAGCGGACCCTCACGATACGCTTGGGCCTGCCGAGTCTGTCCGGCTTCCTCCCCCGCCAGCGGATCCAACTCACCACCAGGTGGTGATCAGTTGACAGCTCCGCCCCTCTCTTCACCACGCGGCCGAAGGTCAGATGACACGACAACAAAGTCGATCATCGACCTCCGGCCTAGGGTGTCCTGGTGCCACGTGCACTGATGGATACCCTTGTGCTTGAACATGGTGTTCGTTATGGACAAGCTGTGACTAGCACAGAAGTCCAATAACTGAACACCGCTCGGGTTCAGATCGGGGGGGCCGTTCCTCCCGATTACCCCTCTCCAGGTGTCACTGTCGTTGCCCACGTGGGCGTTGAAGTCCCCCAGTAGAACAACGGAGTCCCCAGGCGGTGCACTGTCCAGTACCCCTCCCAGGGACTCCAAGAAGGTCTGGTACTCTGCACCGCTGTTCAGCCCGTAGGCCGACACAGCGGTGAGAGACCAGTCCCCACCCAAGGCGGAGGACGCGACCCTCGTTCACTGGGGTAAACTCCAACACGTGGCGGCTGAGCTGTGGGGCTATGAGCAAGCCCACACCAGCCGTCGCCTCTCCCGGGCAACGCGCCAGAGAAATGGAGCGTCCAGCCCCTCTCGAGGAGACGGGTTCCAGAGCCCAGGCTGTGCGTGGAGGTGAGGCCGACTATATCTAGTCGGAAACGCTCGACCTCCCGCACAAGCTCAGGCCCCCCCCCCCCCAGCGAGGTGACATTCCATGTCCCCAGAGCTAGTTTCTGTGTCCGGAGATCTAGTCGTCGAGGTCCCCGCCTTCGACTGCCTCCCAGATCTCTCCGCACCGGCCCCTTATGGATCCTCCTGCGGGTGGTGGGTCCACGGGAGGACGGCCCCACGTCGCTCGTTCGGGCTGGGCCCGGCCGGGCCCCGTGGGGAAAGGCCCGGCCACCAGGCGCTCGCCGTCGAGCACCCACCCCAGGCCTGGCTCCAGGGTGGGGCCCTGGTGACGCCGATCCGGGCGACGTAACTGGCCTCGTTATTAAACAATTCATAAGGGGCTTCTGAACCGCTCTTCGTCTGACCCGTCACCCAGGACCTGTTTGCCATGGGTGACCCTACCAGGGGCATGAAGCCCCCGACAACATAGCTCCCAGGATCATTCGGGTACTCAAACCCCTCCACCACGTTAAGGTGGCGGTTCAAGGAGGGGATCTTAAATATTGTTGATGGGAAAGCAGGAAGAACCAGAGGACAGTGTTCAAGCTCCATACTTCTCTCAACAGTTCAACATGCTCCTTGAGCATTGTAGCTAAAACTGTAGATTTTTATTTCTGTTCCTAACTGACCTGACCATAAGTTATTTCAAAGAGGAACGTTTTGAGCTTGGTCTTAAATGTAGAGACTGTCGGCTTTTTTTTAACATGAACAGGAGCTGGTTCCATAACATAGGAGCTTGGTAGCTAAACGCGCTACCTCCTAATGTTCTTTTAGAGACTCTGGGGACCAACAATAGTCCAGCATTTTGAGAGCCATGTGCTCTGATTGGATGATATGCTGCTATCACATCTTCGAAGTATGATGGAGCCATATCATTTATAGCTTTATAAGTCAGGAGGAGGATTTTAAATTTCATTCTAAACTCAATGGGAAACCAGTGAAGGGGTAATGATCTTTTTTTCAAGTACCTGTTAATAATCTTATAGAGCTTTGAGGACACGCTGCAGAACGTTACAGTCTAATCTGGATGTTTATGTCTGGAGTTTTTCAGCATAATGTTTAGGGGGAATTTTTCTAATTTTGTCTGATGTTACGCAGATGAAAGTAGACTATCTTACATGCGCGCTTTAAACGAGCGCTCTTGGTCAAATAAGACCCCAAGGTTTTTTACAGTAGAGCTGGAGGCTACAGCGATATTGTTCGGGGAAACTGGTCAGATAAACACTCTTGCAGATGTGTAGGGCCAAGCACAATGACATTGTTGTTTTTTTCAGGGTTAAGGAGCAGATAATCAGGGTTAAGGAGCAGATAATAAGTGTGATCTAGGTTTTGTATTCCTACTAAGTCTGTCTGCTTGATCAGGTTTCATTGATAAATACAGTTGTGCTTTACTGCATAGCAGTGGAAATCAATGCCATGCTTTCTGATAATCTTACCTGACAGTAGCATATAAAAAGTGAACAGAACTGGACCGAGTACTGAACCTGTGACACATTGTAGGTTACTTTAGAGAAAGGTGAGGAGCTCTGGTTTACATGAACAAACTGGTACCTATTTCACAACTAGGATTTAAACCAGCTGAGGGCGGTCCGTCTGACACCTCCATCACATTCTGACCTCTGCAGAATGTTGTGGTCGATGGTGTCAAACTCTGCGCTGAGGTCCAACAGAACCAGGATTGAGACCTGTCCATCGTCAGCAGCTAATAACAGATCATTTGTGCCTTTAACTAGTGCAGTTTCAGTCTGTGGTGCACACCACAGACTGTGCCTGACTGAAAAACTTCAAATAAATGATTGTCCTGTAGGTGGCGACCAATAGACCACAGTCTATCCTAAGGACTTTGTTGATAAAATTTTGCATTGTGCAATATCCATAACATAACAGTTTCCAAACAACACCTATTTCTTGGACTGACCACCCTCCTTGCAAAAGCAAACGGCTCACTTTGAGATCCGAGCCCCCCGAACAGAGACCAGTCTGCCTCCCCCGCCCAGCAAGCGCACCTCCCCCTCCCAACCCGTGACGTAGCCTAGAGTGGAGATGGTGGGCTTGCACCGCGTGCTCCGGTAAGCAGCGATACACGAATACTGGAATAAACATTTTATCCGTCTTGACGGTGCGTCGTGCTGAGTCCTATGTCCTGGATCTGACCTGGAGTTTGACGGGCTCCAGGGCCTCAACGACGGACGTTGCCATTTGGTAAATAACAAGCTAACTCTTCTGTCTGTCGTATCTATCGTGTAATTACTGTATAGCATTAGCATTAGCTGTTTCCATTATTTTTAGGTGTATTAGCCGCAGTTGTAGGACTATGGCCACAGAAACGGAGAACGTATGTTGTCGAGAAATTCCAAAGGCAAATATGTGTATTGTGTCATGAATTAGAGTTGCAAACTGGGGGAAAACAGATCATAACTGCAGTATGGCTTATACTTTTATTACTGTACTTTACAGTATGTAAGCCATTATGTTATACAGTTGGACTATTTGTCGTTGAACTGGTTCAAAAATAAATTTACAAAACATAATCAATAAAAGTCAACACTGAAAATTTAATAGTTCTGTTCATCCACTTTCCACGTACTTTTTCGTGTCTCGGCAAATAAAATAGTCTAGAGACGTATTTACAACCGAACCGTTGTGTTAGCAGTAGCGGCGCTAGAACTAAAGAAGTAGCATTCAAAGCGAAGTGATGCTAAACAAACGCGGTTACTGTAGTGCCAGAGGTGTCTACAGTGCGGCTGTGCGCTTCCTGGAGGCGTGGCTTGAGTGTCACTTCATCCTGGTGAAGCCACGTCATCTTAGTGAGGAGCCCCCGTCTGCCTGCTCAGCCGAGGGGGACGGAAAAGACAGTTCTCTAGCGAAAACATGTGGGAATCAATCAAAAAACACATACGAGGCCCAAATAGCACTGGAGTAAGGTTAAAACCTCTGAAAAGTCGATTTTGAAGGATATGGGACCTTTAACCCTAATAGTTGAATTGAAGAATTAGCTTAGAGTAACTGGTATTGAATTTTCTATCACACTGTGACAGTTTGTCAGCCTGGCTACAGTGCTGAAGAGAAACCTTGTGTTGTTTTTGTTTACTTCTATTAGATTTGGATAATATCTGGTTTGGGCCTTACGCAGAGTCCGCGCAGGCATATTTTCCATTCTTTTAGGGATTCTTCGAGTGTGGGAGCAACGTAAAGATCTCTCTAATTTTCTTACTCCTTGTTTGTGAGAACGTAGTTCATCATTGTACCACGGAGAGGGTCGTTTTTACCTGATGACCTTCTGAATTACACAATAGTATGTGATCAGTGCATTGATAACTTGCTGATCCACGTGTACATTGAACATTTTACAAACATCAATTTACTTTAAATAACATTTTAATGGCGTGACTTTTTAATTGTTCCCCATTTCCCGAGTTCTTGTCAAAACACAAGTTCCTTTACTATAGTGTGGAGTGTGGATCTGGGGTAAAAAGAAGCAAAAGTGGTCGGGGACGAAAAAGGTGAATAATATCAAATCAAATCAAATCAAATCAAATTTTATTTATAGAGCGCTTTTCATACATAAAATGTAACACAAAGTGCTTTACAGTGCATTAAAAACATTTCCACATGCCATTTCCCTCCCAACTTCCCCCACAACCACCAGACCCCACACAACCAAACCCCCCACAGACATACCCGTACACGCCCACACACACGCACGCACACACAGACACACACACACACGATCTAAGGTACAAGAGGCTGAGTACAGATACACCAGTTGAGGAAGCACCTTCAGAGGAGCCGTCTGCACCAGGAGCAGAGCGTCGCCTGCAGCCACAGGACACAGACTCAGAGCCCAGAGGAGAGATGAGGCAAACACCAAACCTCCACCAGGGGCCCATGAGCCAGGTCCCAGCAGCCACAGACGAACACCGCTCCCGGTACAGAGGGCCCTGCAGAGGAAATATGGTGTGTTTCCATCATGTATGTCATGTATGTTCATTAACATGCACTTTCCCAACCAAATAAATAAATACATATATTGGAGGAGTGGATATATTGTATGGTTATCGTGCCTTCACACATATAAAAGGGGAAGAGAGTGAACTAAAGATTTAGTTAAAGCAGGATCACAGCTCTTTGTGAGTGCCTTGCCTTTCTTTGAAAAGTGGCCATTATGACGTTTTAGAACCCACACTACATGTGTCACTCTGAGTCTTTATTCTCAAGTAATCACAACTAACAGCTTTGAGTAGGGATTGGGGGTAGGTAAAAACAGGAATTTTCAGCCCACTGAAGCCTCAGGTTCAGAACAGTAGAGGATTTGTAGTAAAATAATTAAACGGAAACCCAGTTTTAACAAGATTAAAAGGTCATTAAAATTGATTTAGCATAATATGTCCCATTAAAAAAGAAAAAGAAGACACTAGTTGGTCATGTTGGTTTTTACTTTATTAGTATCTTTCACAATTCACTTTTCTTTTACTTTTGCATATTTACTAATAATGACCAAAAATCAATCTGTTTTTTGAAGCTTATTGGCTCATTTTCCAAAAAGCAGTGATCTGAGGATGAGACGGATCTTGGTCATCTTGAGTCCGTAGACGAGAGGGTTGACAAGGGGCTGCACACTGAGCCAGTACAGAGACATGAACACTCGCACAAGGTTTGGCATGGCACTCATGTCGAAGCGGCTCTGCACAATCTCGAAGAAGGCCCCGAAGGAAAAGTTGATGAGGGAGAGCAGGTGAGGCGTGCATGTGCTTATCGCTTTCTGCCGAGTCTGTCTGGACCCGTTGAAACACACACGTAGGATTCGAATGTACGTGTACAGAATGAGCAAGATCAGACCCAAGATGACAGAAAACATGTGAGTGAGTCCAACGATGTTATTGACGCGTGTGTCGAAGCAGCTCAGTCTCACCACCCAGTAGTTGTCGCAGTAAACCTTGGGGATGACGTTTCCACAGAGGGTGAGTTGAGCAGTGAGGGCGTAGATGAACACCAGATGCAATGCAATAGGATAACACCAAGTCAGGGCCGTCAGAACCGCTATTTTCTTAGGCGTCATCAAGAAGCCGTACTGAAGGGGGTAACAAATGGCCAAGTAACGGTCATATGACATAACCGCAAGCGTCGCAAACTCAATCCCGCCGTACGAATACAAGAGAAATATCTGTAGCAAGCACACGGCAGCCGAAACTACATGGACATCTTGAAGGACCTGGTTTAAAAGTAGTGGAAAAATGGCTGTGCTGCCATACAGTTCATTAAAGAACACGCTACAGAGGAAAATGTACATGGGTTCATGAAGGCTTCTGTTCAGGCAGATGATGACAATGAGGACGAGGTTAGACAGGAGAATGGCGCTGTACATGAGCAGCAGAACCAGGAAGCTCAAGTATTTTAATGATCCAATGTCGATGTAAGCACCTAGAACAAAGTGAGTAACCGGAGTGGAGTTAAGCATGGTGCAGTGCCACTTCACATCTAAGGCTTGCAACGACTGATTGACTAATTGTGACTAGTTGACTTTGAATAAGAATAAAATTGATAATCGACTGATCGTTACTGAAATATACAGACTGGAAAACACACGTCAAGAAACCTTTTATAACAAAGACCATGATATTAAAACATCAAATGTCAAAAAATAATAGATTATAGAATAGAATTTTTATCAATGGCACACTCATAGATATTCGCTGACCAGAAGCCTTCCGTCGTCATATTTCAACCTTTATTTGGCTGATATACAGTAGAAATGATCACTTGACTACTCGATTACTAAAATATTTAGAAGTGATAGCCCTAGTCACATCTACGAGCGAATAACCAGATTATTGTACATCACATCATGAAATACAAACATTAAACTTGGACAAAACAAAAGCCCTGTACAGATTAAACTGTAAAAAATTCACAAAAAATAAAATTCAATATGTAGCAGTAAAACCAGTAATCAAACACGAAACAAAACAGGAATTTCCAACAATGTTCTGACAATATTTTGTGTTAACATTTGAACTCTAACCAAGCTAACCAAACCTTTACTGACCAAACAAGGACTCCATATGTTAGAGAAAATAATTGCAGAATAATTTGTTTTAGCACAGTCATATTGTTTAACTTACTTTAGTTAAGTTTGCATTTGGAGCAAATCAGTCAGACCATAGCCATAATAAAATTGAAAACAGGACTATATTTTTTACGAAATACAGTTTTTAGAATGCATTCACCTTACAATGTGAAAAGAGTACAACACATTCAGAGCAGCACACACAAAAATTATGAAAGCAGCAGAAAATTACACAGTACAAACACTATACACAGATTGTAATTTAAATACACTGCGAGTACAATGAATGAATAATGTTATGTCTCCTCTTATATATCTGGCTATAAATCAAGTTAACAACTGAAAAACACAAAATCAATTGTAAAGAAATTGAAAGTAGTTTAAATTAGCAAATAAAAACAAAAGTCAAGTCTTTAAGAACTGACTTCTTTGGAAACATGACACTGTGAAAGACTGACAGACAGGACACAGGAAGAGGAGAGTGTGCCGGCCACTGAAGATGAGGGATTTAAAGCGAAGCACCACGTCATTTATAAAGTCCCTGGAGAACGACAGTAATAAGGTCAGGAAATAATATTCTTAAATTTTCTTTTTCTTCCATTAAGCATGCATTTAACCAATTACTTTTATACAAAATACCACAATACAGTTTTAGTTACTTTTTTTTTTTTTTTTAAATAAAATGAGTCTTGGTTTTCAAACATCTTAAACCCCTTAGAATGTGGGCCTGCTTTTCTAAAACGTCTGACTAAAATGAGCCCCAATTCAAACTGAAGCTGTTTCTGAACTCTTTGGAGCACAAACTATTGTCTGGACTAGTTTTGACCTCTGATGTCTGATTTACTCTAATTACACTTGGAAACAAGCTTTGCAAAGAGGAATATCAGAAAAGCTGGTGTTTGTGGGTAGAGCCTGATTGACACTAGTTTGAACATTTGTTGGTTTTAACAATTCCTCTTTCGAAAGCTGAAGCTAATTTAACAAAAATTAGTTTTATGGACTTAAGTCCAGGTGGAATCCATCCTGTTAAATATGAGTGTATCTTTCTTATTTGTGCTTTGGGAGTACAAAGTGACATCCCACAATGGTTGATTTAACCGGAAATAAGAGGGTTATAACTTTCTTTTCATGTACACGTTAAATTAGAACTGATTTAACGTGTACAGCAGCTTGATAGTTTCCTTTTATCAGATGGTAGAGGAAAATTAATAAATTAAGAAAAATGGTAATCAACTAATTGCAGCCCCTTCAGTCAACAATTATTCTACTTCGAGTATTTCCTAATTGAGACTGTAATTGCTGTTGTAATCTATAAGGAGGAGCTTGTAACTTTATAATGGTTATCATAAACTCACTCTAAGTTGTTGATTGATGATTAATGCATGTTTGAGTCATTACTGGTGAAACCTACTTACAAGTTCTGTCACTGAGTCATTAAGCACTTGCATAGGTGCAAAATGGGTTGTCCGCCTAAACTGGAGCAAAAAAGCATGTGTGAAATTTAAAATTGGAGGCAGAGAAAAAGCAAATAATAATGTTTTGCGGGCGCTGTATGATTTTTCAAAGCTTCATGGAGCAAAACTGTAGGAAAATTTAGCATGTCCAAAAAGCAGGTGTTAAACTTTAGTGCAGAATAAACTTTTGCCGTTTACACATCAATTTGGGGTTTAAAATGGATTGAAATGATTGTGTTTTTTAATGGAAGGGAGTGGTTATAAAAAACACTTTACTTGCAACACGGCCTGGATTCTCATTAGTATCGCTTTGAAGTTGAGCAGTTCATCCTTGCGATCAGAACTGATTTAAGTGTAGATTGAAATGTTTGAAGACACTAATAACTGGGTGAAATGCTTTACACGTGTAAGGCATTATTATTATCTATATTTGTATAAAATTCAGAACAAAATATGCAACTTCTTTTACTTACCGTAAAATGCGGACTATTAAGCGCTCCCGAGTATAAGCCGCAGTCATATTTACAAAGAAAATCAACTTTGTTCATATATAAGCTGCACCTGACTATAAGTCGCGCCCATTTCGGACGCGCACGTGTTTTGTAACGAGAGGCGCACACGTGCGTAACATGCGCTCCACGCGAAAGAGGGCGGTGTGCAGCCAGTGCTGTGTTATTTTCCTCCTCATCCTTGAACAAAGTGGTCAAAATATGTGACGTGAGAAAAGATGCTGCTACACGGAGCAGAGGAGAGAGAAAAAGAGAGTAGCAGAGGAGAGAGAGAGAGAGAGAGAGCCACGGATGCCTTCCCATAAAACTGAAGAAAGGAGCGAGGGAGAGGGATCATGTGGGCCAGCGTCAGCAGACAGAACAGGCACGTCCCGTTAGTGCAGGTAGAATTCTACACTTGAAGCCCTGTCAGGCGCTTATTCTGCCAATAAAACTTTGCACGGAACTCAGTTTATGTAACTCCAGTTCTACACTTGCGCGAGCTCGGTTCCAGTTCCGACACGTGTGTGTGGCCCGGTTCAGACAGTACCCGCGTGGGCCTGGGTCGGGTTCGGGTTGAATCGTGTCCGGGTCAGTTCGGACAGTACGTGCACAGGCTCGAGCGGGTCGATCTAAACTCTATCCTAGAGGCCGCTCTCTGAAAAATACATAAATATGCCGCATCACTGTATAAGCCGCAGGGTTGAAATCATGAGAAAAGAGTATCGCTTGCTAATTCTATTCTTTTGTGTTAATTCTTCCTCTTTTAACTCATTAGCCACCGTGTTTGTTCAGACACAAATGAACTATACGTTTCTCTGATTGGTTAATCGACCTGTCAATCATGCCCATCTAAAATATAGGATACACCACAATTGATTGTTCTAGACCAGTGGGCGAGGCTACCGCGCTCAAATTGATCGTTTCAAAACCTACTTTAGAGCCTGGCTCAAAATATGGCTTTGGTCTCAAACGTTAGCTTACGGCTCTGTGACAACGCTGAGGGGGGTGAATTTTTTTGAACCAGGCTGGTTTAGCCGCTGTGATTTTTTAAAGTTCTTGCATATGTAATGAAGAAGGTGGGCTTTACGCGCCGGAAATGTCAGGGCGCAGCCATTCACCTACGAGTGGGCGGTAACCATAGAGGCAATGACGGCAGTACGTCAGCAAAAGGCCGCCCCAAAGTCGGCCTCTCCCCGCCTCCCCACCGAGGGGGGAGTGATGGGGACTAACCCGCGGCCATTTTGAATTCTCCATGACTGAGCCGCATTTTCATGAATGGGGCGGAGCGACGACAGTCTGTCCATTATTTTTTATGTCTATGTTCTAGACCCGTGTTACTCATTCCCATAAAACTGAAGAAAGGAGCGAGGGAGAGGGATCGGCTCGCGAGCCGCATGTGGCTCTCAAGCCTTAATTGGCGGCTCTTGTTATCGGGTAATATTTTCTAATAATATGGAAAAATAGATGGATCAATCGTCTCCCTAAATATGGCGCAAATAACACTTACAAATATACATCTCCGTCCTATTTTCTGTTTTATTCCGTGTTGGCGAATGTTGATGTTTGACTGAATGCAAATGTTTACGACACTGTTACAGCGGCACTGGTGACTGCTGCGCATCCAACGCTTCAACTTAAGTTAACGCACTGGCCAAATAACGGCATCGAGCCGAAAAAAGTGGATCCAGGTGGACGGACACAGCGCGTGGGAAGGACAACTGACGAAACAAATGCAGAAGCTCGACGAAAGTCTGCGGCAACAGTGTAGTTTAGTGATACGCAGGTATATCATACTCTCTAGAAGTGCCGTCGAATTTGCGTATCCTCACCACAAATTGATCAGTGATATGTAACAGTCGTTACCCTTGCGGTACTTTAGTGCTTTCTCTCCGTTTAGAGACCAGTACAAACTTTACATCCCTCCTCTTTCCCCGCAGTCTCTTCTGAGCTGCTCTGAGCGTTACTCCTTTTTTCTCTTTACGCGGGTTGCAAACAGTGAGCGACGGAGTCTGGGTTTAGGAACAGACCGGGAAAGATGCGCGGGCGGATCAGGTTTATTCGGGGGCCACTATATGACCACTAAACAATTTTATTCTGGTCTCAAGCTCCAAAATGTTCTTTATTTGACGTTAATCGGCCTCATATTCGCGGAGAAAGGAGGCAAAATGTTGAATGAATGAAAGAGCAAAAGACGTAAATGCTGCCGTGAGCGTGCGCAGCAAAGTCAAACTCGCTTTTGCAAAAGACAAATGTTATAAAATACAAAAATAGAGGTTTAGCTGTCCTGGATTAAATATCTGCAGACTGACAGTTTTGGAGGAGAAAGAAGAAGGGAAACTGCGTGTGAGGAGTTCAGGGCCTGTGCAGCAAAACTCAGGGGCTTGGGGTTAGGGGGGCTGAGGGGGCACTAAAAATGAAATAAAACCACACCATGCAACCTAGAATGGGCCAACCAGCTATTTATTACAGCTCATATCCACCAGAATACAGGTAAACATGCCCCAGATCAGTATGTGGATATGTAATTACATATATATATATATATATATATATATATATATATATATATATATATATATATATATATATATATATATATATATATATATATATACGTTTGAAATAATTTTACATACGCAAATGAAATGTACTCAGAGCAAAAAACCAAAAGTACGAGGACTACAAGAGTGGAAGATGATGTTTTGCAGCTCGCTCCTTATTTTTGGTTTGCCAGTGTGGCTCTCCTTTAAAAAATAGTGAGGACCACTGTTCTAGACCAAAACATAATAAACACAGGGTGTTGGCCTGGCTGGTCAAGCAAGCGATTAACAGAGGTACCCAAATTTGGGTCCCCAAAGATTCCCAAGGGGATCTTAGAAATGGGGCTCATGTTGTGTGGGACAGGTTCACAGTGTTGTAATTTCTAATCTGGCTCATAATTTTAAAATTTACTGCATATACCGCCATTCCCCGGTGATTTTTAATAAAAAGATGGCATATGACAAAGACCAAGAGCAGTTCAGAAGCTCCCTCATGGACAGTACAAAAACAAGGTCAGTTATGTCACTTGGATTGGTGTTACCGGGACCCCATCCTGGAGCCAGACCTGGGGTGGACACTCGACAGCAAACCCCTGGTGCTGGGTCTTTCCCTAGAAGACAAGACAGGCACAGCCTGAAGGAACGGAGAGGGGCTATCCTCCCGTGGACCCACCACGTACGGGAGGATCCATAAGGAGCAGGATGCAGGGAGATCTGGGCAGCAGTCGAAGGCAGGGGCCTGAACAACCCTCTGGACACAGAAACTGGCTCTAAGGACGTGGAACTTCACCTTGCTGGGAGGAAGGTGCCTGAGCTTGTGCCGGAGGTCAAGCGTGCCAGCTAGGTAAAGTCAGTGTTATGTTAGTGTTCGGTCCAGACCTTTATCTGGAGCGCCCTCTTGTGTTGGGGGGGTTATTACTCTTACTCGGGAGTTGTAATAAATGGCCAGTCAACACACGGAGTCACCTCGGTCTAGTCTGTTAGCTCATACAACACTTATGCCAACAAGACACAGAGTCTTCCTGGGACTCTGTAGTTCTACTGGGGGACTCTCACATGGGCAATGACAGTGACACCTGGAGAGAATTAATTGTGAGGACTCCTGAGGCAGCTGACAGGTACCGGCAGGCCAAACGTACCGCAGCCAAACCATCCAACGCCTCAGAAGGGGGAAGCAGTGCTTCACCAACATCTTGTACGGTGCGGGTGGAGAGCTGTTGACCTCGACTTCTTAGACGGTGGAAGGAATACTTTGAGGATCTCCTCAATCCCACTGACACTTCTTCCGAAGAAGAAGCAGAGTTCGGGGTCCTTTGTCCTGTGTGGTCCTCGTATGACCGGAGCAGGAACGTCAGTAAGTAAGTCAGTAAATCAGACCTGTTCCCAGTGCATAGTGAACTCCACCAGGGCTGCTCTTTTACATGTGTTCTTTATTATTTTTATGGACAGAGTTTCTAGGTGCAGCCAGGGCTCGGAGGGCATCCGGTTTGGGGACTACAGGATCTCATCTCTGCTGTATGCAGATGATGTTGTCCTGATGGCTTCATAAAACAGGACCTGCAGCATGTGCTGGGACGGTTTGCAGCCAAGTGTGAAGCGGCTGGGAACAGCACCTCTAAATCCAGGGCCATGGTTCTTGACCGGAAAAAGGTGGATTGTCCTCTCCGGGAGAGTCCTTGCCTCAAGTGAAAGAGTTCAAGTATCTTGGGGTCTTATTTATGAGTGAGGGAAGGATGGAACGTGAGATTGACAGGCGGATCAGTGGAGCGCCTGCAGTGATGCGGTCAGATGTTTCTGATGAAGCAAGACCTGAATCGATCTACATTCCTCTCTCACCTTTGGTCATGAGCTTTGGGTAATGACCAAAAGGACACGATTATGGATACAAGTGATCGAAATGAGTTTACTTTGCAGGGAGGGTTTCAGCATGCCTCCTGGACGCCTCCCTGGGAAGGTGTTCATGTCCCACCGGGTGGCGGCCCTGGGGAAGACCCAGGACATGGTGGAGGGACTGTGTCTTTCGGCTGGCCTGGAAAGGCCTCGGGATCCGCCTGGAGGAAATGTCTGGGGTGAGGGGAAGTCTGGGAGTTCCTGCTTAAGTTGAAAAATCACTGAACGCAAACGTGCAAGCGTTTTCAATGTTAGCTCTATGTAGAAGCGTGGCGCGGGTCATGCGGACGGTGCGGTGAGTTATTTGCGTTATGTATGCATTTGCTTATGTTGTGTGTATTAAAATGCAAAGGGTTCATATTATTTTTTAACACTGCAGAGACATTTAATTCTGAAGCCCAGGAGGAAATGTCCCAGCCCCATGTGACTTCTCCTGTGGCTTCATCTCCTGCATCCTCTCCCTCGCGGTCCCCGGTCCCTCGTCCCGTTCTCCTGCTTCATCAAGTGTGTAGGCCTGTTTGCTCATGTCAAGCTTCAGTGATGTAACATAACTAAACATGCCCATGATGAGCTATGTTATCTCATTGTACAGCTCAAAGGAGAAGAGCTGCAGTGGTGAGGCGCTGTCGGGAGCCAACATCGGAGGTGGAGGAGGTACTCCTGGATGCCCTCAGACAGCCCCCACCTCCACCTCAACCCTCTCGTCAATTCACCGCCGTAGAGCATTACCTTCCGAGTTTATCTCCTCACCTGGAAAGATTGGATTTTTATGATCTGGAAATCCTAAAAGTGAAAATCGATTACATTATTTTTGCACATTTACAAAATCAGGCCCCCCATTCAATTACAAACAAAATCTCAATCCAGTCTTTCCAGATAAGCACCTAAACTCCTCTTCTTTCTCTTCTCCTTCACCGTCCTTCAGCTCTCCAAGCAAGATCCTTCTTTTTTCTATCAAAGAGGATGTTGTGTCATACAACATTTCTTCATTTTGTTATTGTATTTGAAGTTTGGTGGTTCATGCCTGAAGTGAATTGTCATTCGTCAACAGAGGGATTATGTACTACACTGTCGTGCATGGGATTTGTGTGGATTTATTATCACTCACGAGTTTAACAGCAAATGCATGGCGATGTCCTGACCTCCTCCTGGTTCATTCCATTGTCTGCAGGGTTAGTCCTGATTTAGTTTGGGGTTTGTCGTAATTTCTCATTGCGAGATCATTATAAACTCTATGATTATGACCCAGATTTACTAAGGCAGGGGCTACATTACAGGTATTACCTAAAATTTGCAGGGGCTATTTTGTGGGCGTGTTGCACCTTATTTACAATCAGAAACTGCACATACTGTTAGTATGCGCAAATCTAATATTTAAATTAATTTATACCGTGGGTGCAAAGGAAGTGCACATGTGCGCTTGCCTCTGCTGTTGCTCCCTTGGGAGATCAGATACATGTAAGAAGTTATGATGATGAATGATGATATTCACTAGCTTCATTATTTTAATTAAAAAGCACATCAATGGTTTTAATGAGATGTTCCTCTTAGGCTAAAGGGAATGTCTGTGATAGTGTCTGCAGTATTTGTGAATGTTTAGGCAGAAAAAGCCATTCGGTTTTATCTAGAGTTCAGACACTGCAGCGCGCACAGACAGAGGGATGTGATGGAAACCCTGCAGGCTTTTGCCTTTAACTGTACAGCGCTGCTGAAAAGATGAATTTGGAACCGCGGATCGCAAGGATTTTACAGCTACCTCAAAAGCAGAGTTTAAGGAATAATGGGACATCACTATCAAGCGTGCTTTGGATAGAGAACAGGTGGACGAGTCGCGTCTTCTCCCGGATGTTTTACGTCCAGCCCCAAATGAAATTATTTCCCCAAATTATTGTGATTCTGATTCAAAGTCCGCACTGTTACATTGCACTTTGTGATGAGCGGGACTCAGTGCTCCGAGAGCAAGCTGATGAGCTCCGACAGCGAGGCTCGTCCGCTCCGTGCGCGGGGCTTGTCCACTCCGTGCTCGTCCACTCCGTGCGCGGGGCTTGTACGCTTGCACCTCCAGTTTTATGTACATTTCTAAGTGTTTTAGTTAATGTACATTCTAAGTGTATAGTTGACATTGTAATCTGTCAAATGCAGATATAAGGCCATCAGTTAAGTGCAAGTGAAAGTTACTGCAGCGGGATCCGTGCTTCTTTAGGGACAGTCAACAAGTTACTGCACAGTGAGGTAAAGGAAAAAAATCCTACAGTACTACTTTTTTGTAGTAGGGCATTTCACCCAGTGACCCCAAACCACTTAATAATATGACTTCATATTTGGTTAGTGGTTCTCAAACTGTGGGTGAGGTTTCAAAAGTTTCAAAAAGTATTAATAAATTAATAAAATTTACTAATTTGTTCTTATGTGCAATTTTATAAAATGCAGTGGGCGACCAGCTCAGTGATAATTGGAAAAATCTGCAAATTACAAAATTATGAAGAAAATTGGGAACCTAAGTTGGGTGACTTTCTTCTTTTTTCTCCCATTTTTGGGACAGTATTATTGTAATACAAATATATCAGGTGTTTAGCTCTGTAACGAGTAATATATAATTTATTACAATTTTGACTTTGTGTTCTAGCCATCTATCTATAATACTTTTTTTTCTTAAATGCTGGTTGACGAACATTGAACACAACCAGATAATAGACCAGTTTGCAAAGATGAAATCCAGAAGGTACAATCTCATGGTCCCACCTTCTCACAAGTAACAGGTTAAAAAGTAACACAACGACAGTCAACGGAGCGAGAGTTCAAAACAATAATTGTTGTTTTGTAATAAAAGACTCATGTGTGCCTACAAAAAACGTTATTTTTAGTTGCTCAAAACCTCTTAAAATGCACCAGAATACAAGAAATAAGTCTCCCTTTGGAAAAAAAATTCTGGGGTGGGGACACCCAGACCCCCCCCTCAGGATTTTGCGTGATGCCTTAAAGAACACACCGGGCTAAGCCCCGCATCTCAGCAAATTCTAGAAACCCCCCTGCAAACTCCTGAAATCTGTCTGAAGCACAGCTTCTATGAACTGCTCCAGTTCAAAGCGACACAGATGAGAATCCAGGCTGTGTCGCAGGTAGAGTGTGTTTTCATAACCCCTCAGTAAAAACAACACTTTACTCTGCAGTAGGTCTATTTCATTTGAAACTATTTTAAACGCCACATGAATGTATACACTGGTCTGTTCTGCACAACCTGTTTTTCAGACGTGCTAAATGTTAAATGCTAAATTTTGTTCCTCGCAGTCTTGACATATCATACTGCTACGGTGATTTTTTGAGCTTTTAACCAAGTTCGAACAATGTTCCGTCATCACAAAAAATACCTAAAGTAGTATTGAGTTGCATTCACACTGTTTTGAGGAATGTTCATCAGAAAATCCTCCCCTCTACGAGCATCAAAAATACTTCCTGCTGAACTCCTTGATCAGGGATTTTCAGATCATCTATCATTTATTCGAGAATTTTCTTCTGTTTTAAGTCCTTAAATCATCGTCACACTCGTTCTGAGCATTTCCTCCGTCTAAACACGATCACTGCTGCTGCTAGCTTGATCATTGAGTATAGCATTCGCTTCAGGAATGCCAAGCCTTTAGCTATTGTATATAGCTAAAGGCTTGGCGCCATCTACTGGGCAGGATGCACTACGGAAAAACTTTAATTATTTCATAAACTTTTTTTGTTTCAAACACGAGATAGCAAATTAAAGGGCCTGACTTCGAACCATGAGACAAGAACATGTTTTTGTTTTGAATCATTAGTTTGAACCATTAGTCCTTCCCTTCATTCAATATTGCATCATGACTCAGAAATGACTGCCTGTAATAGTCTTATGCAGTTGTTTTCAATTAGTTCCTTTAACTCTCCCTACAATTAGCTTTTAGCACTTTTGAAACTGCACCATGACAGAGAATCACATCTGGGATAGTGTCAAGCAGTTATTTTCCCATGATTCATAGTGTACGATATGCCTGACTGGCAGAAAAGAGGTGACCCTGGTAAACACTTCTGCACTAATTCTTTCCTAACCAATTGTGTTTATAATATGTACAGATTATACATCACAAACCAAACCAAATGTCCTTCCATGAAGTTGCTTCTATCAAACAATGTGTGATGTAAAGAGAATTGATCTACTAAACTAGGAATAAACAAAATCAGGTATAAGGCCTTTAAAGGTACTAAAGAGCATATTTAAAGGCTAATAACAATGCAAAAACTGGATAATATTTTTCCTTTACGTATGTAACAATGCTTAGTGTTAAATTTTTTCTGTCTTTCTCTCTCTCTAGGCCTCACTCTCTATTTCCACAACATGGCAAAAAGGAAAGAAAAAAGAATGTGATCATCTTTAATGCTGCTTTAATCTAAAATTCAATAATGTGCTGTAAAGTCATTGCATCAGTTTCAAACAAAGCAGTTTGTGAAATAAAGCAGATTTATCAGATTTATGTTTGTTCATTTCCAGCTTTATTTGATAATAGTTTTTTTTCTGATTATAATTACATACCTACACATAATTACACAACAGGACGGCTGTATAACAAAGTATTTCATCCTCAATAATTACTTAATGTCTTTGTCTTTCTTGAATCATAAGTGACTGAGAGCAGAACAGAGCAGATTCTTACACAGCACTCGGATTTTGGTGAGTTTGAATCCGTATATTAAAGGGTTAAACAGTGGCTGAACTACCAAAAAATACAGAGATAAGATCAACTGGAACACACTGTGCATGTTACGTAAGTTGAATCTGCTCCCTAAGACTTCGAAAAACGCTCCAAAAGAGAAATTGATGAAGGATGCGAGGTGAGGGCCGCAGGTGCTCAGAGCTTTCTGTCGCGTGTGCTTGGATCCCCTGAAACAGCACCTTAAAATCCAAATATACGTGCTTAACATGAACAGCAAAGGCACAAAGACCGTGAGGACAGTTACAAAGAGTCCATAGATGTTGTTGATGGAAGTATCAGAGCAGGAAAGTTTGACAATGGAGTAGTTATTGCAGTAGGCTTTAGAAATGCTGTTTCCGCAGAGTTCTAAAGGCAACGTTAATAAAATCAAACCAAGAATAATGACAAAAGCGTACAACCAGGGAAAAGCGTTAAGAAATAACAATTTTTTGTTGTTCATCTGTGTGCTATACTTCAGCGGGAAGCATATAGCCAAATATCTGTCGTATGAAATAACAGCAAGAATCATAAACTCCGTTGTGACATAAGAGTGGACGAAGAAGACTTGTAGAAAGCAAAAATAACTCGTAATGGTGTGGACGTCCCGGGTAATCTCAAATAAAAGCATGGGAAACAACGCAGTGCTGCCAAAAATCTCATTCATGAACAAACCGCAGAGAAAAATGTACATAGGTTCGTGTAGAGTTCTGTTCAACCATATGATGACGATGAGGAGCAGGTTCGACACCACAATCAGAACGTACACGGACAAAACAATAAAGAAATACAGCCATCTCAAAGGCCCAACGTCAAGATATGCTCCCAGAGTGAAATGGGAAACCTGACTAGAGTTCAACATCATCCTTCTTTTTACAGTCATAAGTTTCTTACAACTAATGAATCATTCACATATTACACAAACAAAAAAAAAGTTTAATAAAGACATTTCTCAATTGTGTTTTGAAGAATAATGATGCATATTCAAAGAAAGAAGACGTTATAATCCAATATTTCTCTTGCAAAAATTTAACAGAATCTAGAGTAACTTAGTAAGTGAATTAATTAATTTTAATTGGACAGAAAAAAATAGTTGAAAATCAGCACTTATAAACTCAGTATGCATCACATAAGCTGCAAGCTTTGTTTTGTACCTATGTATGACTGCATTGTCCCTACCAAATAAATAAATAAAATACAGCAGTGTTTACGTGTAAATAAAACAATCAAATGGAACAAAAGTGAGAAAAGTAATTCATAAGCTGCTCTTAATAAATAAAAAAAACTGATGCGTATGACATTAAATCCTGCTCTCAACCCAAACAAAATTAGATCTGAACTAAAAGAGAAAGAATGACTAAAAAGGAATTAAATCTCAATCATGAAAGTATACAAAGAAACAAAACAAATTGCATGTACAGTGAGAGTGAGGACATGATTCAAAATGAAGAGTCCAAATGCCCCTCTGACTGTAACGCCACCTCTTTTATCTGGTATTTGTCCCTTAAGGAGCATCCAATGTTTCCATTCTGTCTCGAGTCAGTTTGCTCTGGTATAGCTTTATGCATACGTTTTTTTTTTACTCTAACTCAGACTCTTAAGTATGGTCCCGATCAAAAATTAAAATTACAAAATTACAATAAACAAGCAAATCCTTAACGAACAATAAAAACTTTATAATAGAACAATGACAAATTCAAGAAATGCATACTTCAGTAAAATGATTACAAATAACAATTTCTACAATTGATCAGCTTTTTAACCCAGATTTTAATAGACCTCAAATAACACCCTCTAACTCCGTCTGTGAGGAGTTTGCAGACCACTTCATGGGTAAGATAGACACTATCAGATGTGACATTTTATCAAGACGAACTTCTGTTTTTAACACATCTGAGTGTTAATGCTGAGAGTCTTGATAAAGTTTTCTCCTCAGTGAGGCCCACCACATGTCTTTAAGACCCAATTCCAACCCAATTTTTTAAGTCATTTTATGGATCTTTTAGAGAGGAGCTTTTAAACATGATTAATTGCTCTCTTCAGACTGGGGTCTTTCCCACTGCCTTTAAAGCGGCGGTGGTGCCCCTGCTGAAGAAGAGCAATTTAGATTTTAATGATTTTAAAAATTACAGACCGGTATCTAACTTACCATTTTTAAGCAAAATTTTAGAAAAACTTGTTTTTATTCAGCTTAATTATTTTTTAAACTCACACAACATTTTTGAGAAATGTCAGTCTGGTTTTAGGGTAAACCACAGTACCGAGACAGCCTTGACAAAGATTTTAATTGATTTTAGACTAAGTTATGATTTTAAACAGGTGACAGTGTTGGTTCTACTGGATCTAAGCGCTGCCTTCGATACAGTAGACCACACTATTCTTTTAAACAGACTGAAGCACCTGGTGGGCCTCTCTGGTACTGTACATAAATGGTTTACTTCTTATCTCACAGACAGAACATTTATGGTAAGTTTAGATACCTGCTCCTCCGAGGTCCATAAAATCCCATGTGGAGTGCCCCAGGGTTCCATTTTAGGTCCTGTGCTTTTTAACCTATACACACTCCCTCTTGGTGATGTCATCAGGAGACATGGAGTCAACTTCCACAGTTCTGCTGATGATACGCAGCTTTACATCTCCATGTCTCCTGATGACACCAGGCCAATGGATGCTCTTTTTAACTGCATTCTAGACATCAAATCCTAGATGGCAGAAAACTTTCTCCATCTTAACCAGGACAAAACTGAGGTTTTAGTAATTGGTCCTGAGGCCCAGAGAGAGAAACTTTTATCCAAACTCCAAGCACAATCTTTTAATCCATCGGCACAAGTAAAAAACCTGGGCGTTATCTTTGACTCTGAGCTTACTTTTATTCCACACATCAAGAACATCACAAAAATAGGTTTTTATCATCTAAAGAACATAGCCAGAGTCCGCCCCATTCTCTCTCGGGCCAACACGGAGACCCTGATGCATGCTTTTATTTCCAGTCGTATAGACTACTGTAATGCCCTGCTCTCTGGTCTTCCCAAAAAGAGTACAGCAGGTTTGCAGTTATTACAAAACTCAGCAGCACGTTTCCTGACTAAGACTAGGGGGCGGGACCACATTACACTGGTTTTAAAATCATTGCACTGGCTCCCCGTGTGTTTCAGGATCGATTTTAAGGTTCTTTTACTGGTTTATAAATGTCTTAATGGTCTTGGGCCTTCTTATCTTTCAGAACTGCTTTTACCATATGAACCCTCGCGGCCCCTGCGCTCCTCCGGCAGCCGGCTCCTAGTCATTCCCAAAGTCAGGACACACACTCACGGCGAGGCGTCCTTCCAGTACTACGGCCCTCGTCTGTGGAACGGCCTGCCGGAGAACCTCAGGGCCGCAGAGAACGTTCAGGTTTTTAAGAGCAGGCTCAAGACCCACCTTTTTAGTTCAGCTTTTGATTAATATTTAATTGTGTATTTATTTATATATGCTATTTATTGTGTTCTTATTTTAGGCGTACTATTTTAGATTACCTTATGTCCTAGTTTTACTCTCTTTCTACCCAATTCTTTATTTATTTCTTCATATTTATTTATTCTTTTATTCATTTTAGACTCCAGTGTTTCCTCTGAGGGGCCCTCTGTACCAGGAGCAGTGTTCATCTGTGGCTGCTGGGCCCTGGCTCATGGGCCCCTGGTGGAGGTTTGGTGTTTGCCTGGTCTCTCGCCTGGGCCCTGGGTCTGTGTCCTGCGGCTGCAGGCGACTCTCTGCTTCTGGTGCAGATGGCTCCTCTGATGGCGCTTTCTCAACTGGTGTATCTGTACTCGGCCTCTTGTACCTCAGGGAGTGTGTGTGTGTGTGTGTGTGTGTGTGTGTGTGTGCGTGCGCACGTGTTTATGTATGTGTGTGTGTGTGTAAGTGTGCGCGTGCAAATGTACGGCTATGTATTGGTGACTATCTGTGGGGGGTTTGGTTGTGTGGGGTCTGGTGGTTGTGGGGGAGGTTGGGAGGGAAACGACATGTGGGAATGTTTTTAATGCACTGTAAAGCACTTTGTGTTACATTTTATGTATGAAAAGCGCTCTATAAATAAAATTTGATTGATTTGAAAAGTTTAAGGCCAGTTGAGGGGAGACGGCAAAAGCCACATTTTTATGGTTGGATCTTAACAAGTTTCTAAGTGGAGCTTCAACAAGAAACAAGAGATGGGAGTGGGACAAAAAGTTTGAGAAATCATTAATTACAATCAACATCAATCATTCAATCAACATCAACTGAAACAGAAAAGGGCTGTTTTATAGCTCATCAAAAGTTTAAGACCACACCTCAAAAAAAACCTGAAACCTCCTCAAAACAGAAATCAAAGTCCCAAACATGAACTCACCGTTATTGTTGATCACTTAAAATTTGGTTGTGGCGCTTGAGGCAAGTGTTTCCAAGAGGTGAGTGGGAAAGTTTCTCCAATTGAAGACGGCCTCATGAAGGACATCTACTGTCTGGAACTGTGGGCCATTTTTGTAAACTTCGCTTTCCTTCCATCCCCAAATGTTCTCTGTTGGATTTAGATCAGGGGAACACACAGGACGGTCCAAAGAGTGATTATTCTCCTGAAGAAGTCCTTTGTCCTGGGGCTTTGTGAACTGTAGCGTTGTCCTGTTGAAAAACCCAGTCGTTCCACAGACGAGGCCCTCAGTCATAAGGGATGCTCTCTGCAACATCTGCACGGAGCCAGGGGCCGTTTAAACCGCATCACCTGGCGCTCCATTGTTTTACTGAAGGAAAAAGCATGTTTGGCGTCTCTTGAAAAGTCCAAGCTGCAATTCTGGGGCGTTCAACGAGACGAGGGCTTTGAAGATGTTTTTTTTGTTCTTGAAGCTCTTCAGTGTCAGATGTGTCTGAAGGTTATTGGAAGGTTATTATTAACAGACGGCCATTCAGATCCTCCGGCTCAGTGCTGGTGTCATTTTTTTAGGTCTTCCACTTGACCTTTTTGTTCCATAACCCTCAGGATCTTTTAAGAAATTCCAAATGACTGTGTTACTGCGTCCCACCTCACAGCGATGGAGAGAGGCCCTGCTTATGCAGCTCAATAACCCAACCACATTCAAAAAGAGAATGTTTTTTGCCTTTGCCATCAGAACGTCATGACAGTGTGAACACCTGACAGGAAATGACACTGAATCCACGTTTGCACAGATTTGGGCTTTTAAAGGCATGTTGTCCTAAACATTTGATCAGCTGCAGAACAGACTGTTTCAGTTTAATTGTTGTTTTCAATAAAATGTTTACTTTTTTTTGTTGTCTCACTCTCATCTCTTCTTGCGTATTGAAGCTCTTACTTAGAGCCTTGTTAAGATCCAACCATGCAAAATGTGACTTTTGCCATTTATTCAACTGGTCTCAAACTAACTTAAAACCAGTTGTGCATTCTAATCCATTGAGGCCGACTGTTTCAAAAGAGAAACAGAAAAGAGACGGATTCAAGTTTGTGTATTGAGAATAATATACAATACAAGGTAGACATTAGGGCTGTGGCAAAAATTATTGTCAGGATTATTTGGCCCATAATTGAAATCACAATCATCGAACAATTACTAAAATGATTATCAAAAAATGACTTTTATATTGTCAAAATTATTCTGCAAAGACAATATAGACCAGATATATTTCATTAGTAATGTTTTAGAAAAGTGGCTTTACTTCAGGTTTTGAGGAAAAAGGAGTGCGCTTGTGATTATGCAGTTTACTGTATTTTCAATCAAACATTTTTGGAATTGAATGAATTGAGTAATAACTCAAATTATCATACGACTAACTGCACAGCCCTAGTAGACATAATGTAAAATCTAGGCATTTCATAAAAGATGACAATAATCAGATACTGATCAATACTAAAACTAGTTTCGAAACTAGATATTCAGTTGAACAAGTATCGATGCTAGTAAAAGAACAAAATGTAACCTTTGCTTTGTTTATAATAACCTTTAACTCTTTCAGAACTAGATTAAGACCACATAGTGAGATAAAGAAAGTGCTGTTATTATTTATGGAAAAAATAAAATTATATTGTATAGAAAGGTTTATTTACATTTTTTATTATTGTGGCATCAAATTGATAATCGAGCATCAATACCCTAGCCAATATATTCATTAAGCGTTCTTCCGAAATCGAGTTTGAAAGTTTTGTATCATGACAACACTACTGTGAACCATTCATATTGAAAATAAAAAAATGCTACACTTTATATATTAGGACTCATTAGAAGTATCATTAGCCCTGTGACGAGTTGGCCACTGTCCAGGGTGTACCCCGCCTAAAGCCCAAAGTCACTGGGATAGGCTCCAGTCACCTGCGACCCCTAACGGGAATAAGCGGTAGAAAATGAATGAATGAATGAAGTATCATTAGCAAGATAAAAAAAAAAAGTTAAAGACAATTTTGTTGAATGTCCCTCTTCTTAAAGTGACATATTGAAATAGTGAGTTCCCATTCATAATGACTTTTTAAATTAAATTTTATAATAATGAAATTTTAGCAACATTTTGAATATATTTATCCTAACTACATGTTTGGTTGGTACTGTCTGTCATAGGCAATTAGAAGGATTTTTACAATTTCTTGAGTAATGACAATAAATGCAGTTTATTAACACACACTTAGCGCATCTTTATTTAAACCACAAATCATCGATGACTGAGAGCAGAATGCAGCAGGTTCATGCACAGCACTCGGACTTTGGTGAGCTTGAGTCCGTACATCAAAGGGTTAAACAGCGGCTGAACTGCCAGAAAATACAGCGATAGGACTACCTTTACCGCACCGTGCACATTCCGTAAGTCGAACCTGCTCTGTAAGACTTCAAAACACACTCCGAAAGAGAAATTGACGATGGAGGCGAGGTGAGGCCCGCAGGTGCCCAGAGCTTTCTGCTGTGTGTGCTTGGACGCCCTGAAACACACCTTCAAAATACGAAGATAAGTGAAGAAAATCATGCCGAGCGGACCGAGAACGATGACAGACGTAATTATGAGTCCATATATGTTGTTGAGTCTTGTCTCGGAACACGCCATTTTCACAATAAAGTAGTTATCGCAGTAGACTTTGGGAATTACGTTATTGCACAGCGGCAGAGGAATACTCAGCAAAATAAGGACGAGAATCGAAATGACCGGGTAAAACCAGGAAAAAGCGATGAGAAGGAAGACTTTAGTGAAATTCATGCGAGAGTTGTACTGGAGGGGGAAGCAGATGGACAAAAAACGGTCGTACGACATGATCGCCAAGGTCAGAAACTCAACAGAGACGTACGAGTAGATGCAGAAGATCTGGATGAAGCAAGGGGGTGGCAAAACAGTGTGGCTGTCCAAGGGAAGCTGAAACAAAAGCAAAGGGAACAACGCCGTGCTGCCGTACAGTTCGTTGATTAACAAACTGCAGAGGAAAATGTACATAGGTTCGTGTAGAGTCCTGTTCAAACAAATGGCGACGATGAGGAGCAGGTTGGACAGCACTATCAGAACGTAAAGGGACAAAACGACGACAAAATACAGCCATTTCAAAGGCCCGGTGTCAAAGTAGGCTCCCAGAGTGAAATGGGAAACCTGACTGGAGTTAAACATCGTCTTTCTTTTGACTGACATAAATTTGCGTTCGTCAAGACATCAATGATTAGTTTAACACGAGTGGAGTAAAAGATGCAGATAAAACTCATTAAACGGGAAACGATGATCACTTACTGCACCAAGAACCTGCAATTCACACGGATAACAAGCATAACTAAACATTCAAAATACAATAACAAGAGAGAATGAATAGATAATAATGTAATCGATGAATGTACTTATCAGTCGGATCTTAAATAAATGTAAAATATCTGTGAAGCTGTTGTCGATACTTTTTTCTTCAATTAAATAAAGCACAATTCTACAACATGGACATCATCTACAGCTGTCGCAACAACTGTCCCCTCTTTATGTCCCTCATGTTGTTCCCAAAGAGACTCAGATGGCGTAATGGCCTCTGTTCATCCAATCAGATTTGATACTCGTAGAAACTAAACTAGATTTATTTTTGTTTATTGATGAAGACAGCGATTCAATTTATTGTGCTAAATTAGCTGATCGATGAACTTTAGTTTAAGTGCCTATGACAGATTGGACTTATCATTTATCTAAAATTGAGTTATGATGAATATGTTTCAAATTATTTGAACATCTTTACTAATTTTATCTCAGTTTAGCTATTCTTTTAGTTTTTTAATATTACTTTCTGGTTGTAATTGATGACATCACATTAGGAAATTACCAAGAAATCATCCTATACAGTGGACCAAAAACACCTCTAATGTCACAGCTTTTTTGAATTTGACAAAGAAAAATACATATGAACACTATGGTCTTCATATATTTATCAGATATTGTGATGCATCCTGCAGCTTTTATCTTGTTCATATAATTTATCATATGAGACACAATACTTTGTAACTGTAGTTCATTATCTGGTACAAATAATCTTAATGATGACAGCATGCCGTTTCAGCATAAACAAATAACAGAATCACAACAACTTAATGTACGGCTGAACTGTTTAAATCACGTGTCATGTATCAGATGAACACAATCATTTGTTACTGAGTACTTTCTCATTGTCTTTAGAACTTCTACAAATAATCTTAAAAGTGCTGATGTTATGTCATTACATCAGACCCAAATAACAGCTGTTTAAACCACAGTCAAACTGTGGCAGACGGACTCAGACCCAGACCCTCAGCACCACACGCTGGACTGTTTTGCCTGTTTTCCCTTGTATGCACCGAATAAAGACCTCGAGACGATCCTCGCCGCCTCTGCGCAGTCTTTTGTACACAAAACCTCCACAACATCTTTTATTTTATTGAATCAACATTTCAAGGGTCAAAAAAATAGTTCAGTTTATTTTGTGTAAATTATGCATAACCTTGGTCTCCATAGTGTGATGTCATCAATTTGTTTACTTCGTGTAATTTTCAGCAGATTTTTTAACTTTTCTCCACCAATAGCAACCTGATCAGAGTGAAATTATAATTTAAATTTCCAAGAGGTATTGATGCTCTGAATTAGGGCTGGGCGAAATAGTGATAAAAACGTTATGGTGAGCTCGTCCCTGTGACAATCTGCAAATTTCATGAAATGGCTGTATCGTGATTCACTTTTTGTCTCTTTAATGCAGCTGTCTGTTCAAACACACTTTTTCTCTTGTTGTTTAGCCTCTAAGCAGATGACTTTATTCACCTCTGATAGGCTCAGGCTTTACAATTAAACAACATTGACGCAAAATTGCAATTTTATTGGATGCAGTTTGCAAATCGCAAAGGCTGCAAAGTTTGAAGTGCTATAATTTCTTCCACAAACAATAAAATGTCTTGCTTTGATTTGCATAAAAACTGCTTGAATAGTTTAGATTTGTACAAACATGTTCTGTGTTCAAAAGCGACTAAGACGCTCCAACAAACAACAAACGCCACTCAATGCACCAAAACGTGAAACGACAAAGACACGTTTAAATATGACAAACACAATTGAATGTGACAAAAAGGCAACCAAGAGCGAGAGAATTGCATGTAAAATGTGAATTTGAAAAGAATCTTATTATTAAAACATAAATCGCAAATTGAATCGCAATTGCACAAGTCAGAAAAGAGTTAGATATTTTTTCTTATCATAGAAGACTACGAAGTGAACATGAATCGTGATAAAATCGACATGATGATCTGGCGCCAAGAAAACTGTGACAATAATGTTTTGCCATGTCGCCCAGCACTACACTGAATAAAGCCAAAATCAGAACATCATAAACATTTGTCATACGCACTTTAATTTAATCAATCAATCAAATCAAATCTTTTTTTTTGTCACATTCACTTGTGTTTATCATATTTAAACACATTTTTGTCACTTTTAGTCACTTTTTTTGCCACTTTTAGCTGCATTTTTGCCACTTATAGTCCCATTTTTGCCACTTTTAGTTGTGTTTTGGTGCATTAAGTCACGTTTGTTGACGTGTTTTTCTTTTGCTTATGAATGCATTTTTATTGCTTTTGGTCGCGTTTTTGTCGCTTGTTTCAGAACATGTTTGTACAAACTACAATTTGTACAAACTACAGTGTTATCAGTGTTAGTTTGTACAAACTACAGAGTTCAAATCAAAGTAAGACATTTTGTTGTTTGTGGAAGAAATTATTACACTTCAAAAAATTGCAGCTTTTGCCATTTGCTAATTAAAATTGTGATTTTTTGTAAGTTTAGTTTAATGGTGCAGCCCTGGGCTTTAAGAGGTAAATAAAGGCATCTGCTCAGAGGCTAAACAACAGGAGGAAAAGTGAGTTTCAACAAAATCACAATATAACAATTTCACAAAATTATCAGATTGTCAGAGGGACGATTCAACTTTTATCCCCGTATCACCCGGCCTTATTATTGATCGTACGTTTCACATATTTTTGGAATCTTGGACCATAAATGTATATATATAAAAAAAAAAAAAAAAATATATATATATATATATATATATATATATATATATATATATATATATATATATATATATATATATAAAAACAGTAGAAATAATTCACAATAAACGACTATTAAACTCATTTATTTGCCTGAAACTCAAGTTAAGGGGTACTCTTAGTGTGAGACATTTAGGGGGCACTCGAGCCAAAAAAGGTTGGGAACCACTGGGTTAGACTACCAAGGATCATCGTAGTCTCTGATTAGTGCTAATTCTATTGTAGTAAATGCCAGATCTAAATGTAAACTTTATTATTATGACTTTATTTATAGATTTGCCTCTTGAAATGTATGTCTCATTTTCAAGAGGTTGACCATAAAACAGTTTCATACACATTAACACAATTAACATTTCCTTAACAATATATACAAAACTGTACACATTGAAAAGAGGTCTGTGATTGACCACATCATTTAAATTTAGTAAAGCTAAATTTAGTTTGGCGAGACTCAGTTTACAGGGTTAAATATTTATTAAACATAATATTTAAATTAATATAAAGAACATTTTTTACAACAAACAAGTCCTTTTGCAACTTCATATTCATATAGGTAGATGCTGACACCTGAAAATACCTGTCACTGAACCTGGACACGAACATTAGCTGTGGTCCATTATTTAGAATCATGTGTCAAATGATTTGTGAGCGCTCAGAGCAGTTAGGTTTATAGACCTCTTTTTGTCGGGTAACAGCTTTAAGACAGAAATGAAGCTCGAGACAACACAGAATATTCATCTTGTCATTTTAGTTTAATAAATTCATCAGTATCAAACAATAATTACCTTCACATGTTCTGAAGGTAATTTGTGTCTTTGTCAGAAGCGTGACACAGTGTTTGGTGTGACGTGTTTTAACAGGTAACACATAAGAACTATTGTCTGTCATAGATGAAACAATTAAACTGTGGACGTCACATTCTGAATGAACAGAGAACAGTGGAGCAGCTGCTCTTTCCTTGAGAAAAGTGTTTATTACACTGTCACCGTTGTTAATGTTTATGGTCCACTAAAAATGCAGCTAAAATAATGTATAGGGCTGAACAATTTGGGGAAAATATCTATTGGCAATTTTTCTGACATGCATTGTGGTTGTGATTAGATTTACAATTTAGATTTAAATTTTAATTGTCACTTTTTTAATAATTAATTTTAATAATTCTGTTGTAAGTCCACATTTTTAAACCTGGCAGGTGCATTTGAAAGAAAATTGTAATTTAAACTGCTGACCTTGTACAAGAATCCCAAGTACAAGAATGTTTGTAGAAGTCTAAACTACAAGGTTAGAAGGTTTTAAAGACACAATATCTTATGTCACTTATATAACTGCAGTCATTGCGATTTTAAAATTGGGAAAATTGAAATTACAATTTTGATTACACTTTTTAAAATTTCAATATATATTGCAGGCCAAATACATGACTATATATGAAAATACATTTTAGACTTATGTCCTGGTGATGGTGCCAAATTATACCTCGATCACAAACAGAAATGTCCAATAAACAATGATTCAGACTGGTTTTGAAGTGAAATGAGCACTGAGTTATGTGTAAATTGCATCGTCTTTTATGTTTACCTTCTGGGCCTGAGAATGTGTCTACACAGCACTCGGACTTTCGTGAGCTTGAGCCCGTACATTAAAGGGTTTAACAACGGCTGAAGGACCAGAAAATACACTGACAGAATGATCCGGAGGAGTTTGGGCACATTTGCCATGTTAAACCGGCTCTGAACAATCTCAAAAAACATGCCACAACACAGATTTATAACCGAGGCGATGTGGGGCGTGCACGTGCTCAGAGCCTTCTGCCGGGCCTGCTTGGATCCGCTGAAACACACCCGAAGAATACAGATGTACGAGAATAAAATCACGGCCAGAGGAAAGAACACGGTCACAAACAGATTGGCCAAACCGAAGACATTCTGGACAACCGTTTGACCGCACGCCAGTTTCACGATGTAGAAGTTGTTACAGTAGACAGTGGGGATTGCATTTCCGCACAATTGTAAAGACGCTGCAAGAATCTGTCCAGTCACGATGGAGCACAGTGGGTACAGCCATGCCCCGGTGATGAGACCAGAGACTTTGCAAGTGTTCATGCGAGTGTTGTATTGTAGAGGGCAACATATGGATAAATATCTGTCATATGCCATAGTGCTGAGGGTGAACATCTCTGCGGAAGCGTAAATGTAGATGCAAAAGATCTGGAGGAAGCAAAAAGTGTACGAGACCGAGTGAACATCCTGAAGCATTTGGACCAAAAGAAATGGGAATAAACCAGTGCTGCCCCAAAGCTCGTTCACTAACAAACTACAGAGAAACATGTACATCGGTTCGTGTAGAGTCCTGTTCGAGCAAATCACGACTATGAGAAGCAGGTTGGACATCAATATTAGGACATACACAGACAATATGATGAAGAAAAACAGCCATCGCAAAGGCCCGACTTCAAAGTACGCTCCCAGAGTGAAGTGGGAAACATGACTGGAGTTGAGCATGACTCTCCTTTGAGTATGTGAACGGCGGCTCATGTCCACGATGCTGAGTCTGCAGTGGAGCGTGAGCAGAGCCACTCGAGCGGGATCTCGGTGGCTCTGACACACGACACTGGCGACCAGACAGTTTAAAACTCTCCACACATCCCCAAGGAGCGGCTGACAGTGACGGGGATGTGGTGACGTTGGCATAAGACCTATTCTGTTGACCAACAGGAAATCTTTTGGGATCGTTGCAACAACTACACAACTTTTCGGGTGGAATCCTCCACAATATGCCATTAAAGGTCCCATATTTTATATTTACTCTAAGGACATTTATGTTATAATAGTTATAATAGTAAAAACCATCATATCACTGCACTTAACTAAAAATAAAAAACAACTATCTTCGGCTTGGTGATGGCGGTGTTGGCTTATTTGTTGCGTCCCCCGCCGTTATGTGATTCGTTTCCCCCTACCAAGGTTAAGTACAAGCAATGTTGGGAAAAATAACATACTCAAACTGAAGCGAAATGTGTACCACCTGATATACACTTAATACACACTTAATCCTCGTGCAACATGTTCAACTCACGGGTGAATTATTTTACACCTGGACTCAGCAAAGAGCGGAGGAGGCCGGTGTGTTCAAAACAAGGATTTAGACAATATTCTGTGTTGTTTCTTTGATTTATTGGTTTCTGTGAGTCTTTTATTTGTCAAAACCTGGTTAAGCTCAGATGTGCAAAAAGAAATAAGACTGCTAACATTCAATTTTGCACTCTCAATATAAGAATTATCAACGAAATCAGAAATATCAGATGATTTGTTGTGTGCATGTAAACATATAGCCACTGTTACAGATTAAATGTGTTGTCAAATGTGTGGTCGCGCAGTGAGATCGCACCATGTCTAACCAAACTCACGTGTCATACTTCATCCTCATAGGCTACTCTAAGGTGTCTCAGCTGCGGTATCTGTTTTTTGTCTTTTTGGGCCTCTTGTACGCGGCCATCCTCTTGGCCAACACTCTCCTCATCGCGGTAATCTGCCTGAACAGAGCGCTTCACGAGCCCATGTTCGTTTTCCTCTGCAGCCTCTTACTGAACGAGATCTACGGCAGCACGGCGCTCTTCCCGTTCCTGCTCTTGCACGTGCTCCGAGACGTGCGCTGTGTTTCCTGCAGATCTTCTGCTTGTATTCCTACGCCACGGTCGAACTCTTCACTCTGGCCGTGATGTCGTACGACCGTTACCTGGCCACGTCCACATGAACACTCGGAAGATTATGATCCTCGTCGCCATGTCCTGGTCCTGTCCTGTCATCATTAACGTTATTCCGTTCACTCTTTCTGCTCGGTTAAAACTTTGCAGAAACATCATTCCCAAAGTCTACTGCGACAACTACTTTATTGTAAGGATGGCCTGTTCCAGCACAACTGTTTTTGCCCCGTTAATCTTCATGACAGTGACATATTTCCGCATTCTGTTTCTGTGCTTCTCCGCATACCAAGCACTTGTGTTCCCCAGTTCGTCTCCCCCGTCAACCTTTCCTTTGGAGTGTGTTTCTAGATAATACAGAGCCGCTTTGACATGAGCTCAGTGCCCAATGTGATCAGAATTCTGCTGTTGTTGTATTGGCTCATGACTCCTCCCATTTTGAACCCACTCATGTACAGGTTGAACTTTTCGAAAATCAGGACTAGCTTTAGAAATGTGTTTGGAAAAGGGACACAGCCAGCATGAGTGCCTATATCTATGTCTATAAAAAACGTTTTCATCACAAATTAACGCTGACTATCCAGCACAAACCTGACTCCAAACAGAATGACCAGGGGCCCATCAAGGGTCGGGCAGGACAGCCAAGGGCAAGGAAGGGAACTATGGAAACAAAGAAACTTGCAGAAACTTGTGATGGACAAAATGAAGAAAGGCTTCGAGGTGTTATTGTAGCTTCTGTGGGCGTGGCAAAAAAAGCCTCGAAATGAACCGTATGTCAGTAACAAGGAAGTCATGTAACCGAGGCCTAGGTTTGTCTGAAATCACGGAAAAAATTAATATAACATGCATGCATACACACAATAGGACATCTTGGAACAAATTTTATATTCTTAGCAATACACTGAAGTTTCATTTTGATGGAACTTTGTGCTGTGAGGCCTCATTGGTTCACAATGGTTTCCCATCATTAGCAGAAAGATGGCACAGCAAATGCAGGCAGAGGCAGAACGAGTAGATGGCACGGACAGACACAGGCGTGACCAGCACTTCGGAACCAGCCCACACCAAAGTGCATTATGGGTGTGCTCAATGGCTGCTGGAGAGCTGCCCTGATTCAGTGAGAACACCTGAGGGTCATCCGTTGGTTTTTACATATGCTTTTAAATTCGCTCCTATTCTCCATATTCCAGAAGTTGCCGTGAGCGCAGCCATCTGCATTAGTTTACATGGGGCAGATGAGCTCAACAGAAAATAAGTTCTACACGGAGTGAAAAGCTGTTTTCAGGCCCTAGGAAATCAGTGCTTTGCTGACTTCAGTTCAGAACCCAAGCCGGGCTTTAAGGTCAACAGGTTAAGCTTTCTCTGTCTATGGCCCCAGACTCTGGAACAAACTGCCTCCTGATATACGAACCATCACAGACTTTGGCCTTTTTAATCAAGGCTTAAAACATACTTAACGGACTGGCTTTTAACACTCAGTAGTGTAGTAACGCTTATCTTTTTTTGTACAGTAAATGTATCATATTATGGTTTTATGCGTTTTTATTTAAGTTCTTGTTCTTGAACTGAAAGTGTGTTTACTACAGTAGTGCGGTTCTGTAGCAAAAAGAGGCAAAATTGGGCAGAGCGGAATAAGACGGATAGGCCCAATGGTAGCATTGCTTGGTTTTCAGTAGCTTAATTCAAATCGAATTGTTTTTTCCGCTCGCCACTCCACAGATCTTACAAAGTGCACCTTTAAACTATCTTGCAAAATAAAGTTTGTGTACAAAGTTATTACAGCCATGGGAATTCACTTGAGCAATATAAAATTGAAGCGCGTCATTGGCTGACAGCACCTGGCTAACAGCACCTGGCTAACAGCGACTGGCTAACAGCACCTGGCTAACGGCGACTGGCTATCGGCACCTGGCTAAAAAGCGTCTGGATAACGGCGCCTGGCTAACGGCGCCTGGCTAACGGCGCCTGGCTAACAGCGCCTGGCTAACAGCGCCTGGCTAACAGCACCTGGCCAAAAAGCGACTGGATAATGGTGCCTGGCTAACAGTGCCTGGCTAACAGCAACTGGCTAATCGGACAGAGGTCACATGTAAATGAAACATGTAATGAGCTTATAGCTTTTTACAAACTGTCTTATTAGAAAAATCTCACAAGTTAATAATTACAAGAAGACGGAATGAACTTTCCAGATATAATGGCTAACAGCGACTGGCTAACAGCTCAGTTTCAGCAGTCAGCTGCAATCCTTTCATCATAGTTTATCACTCTCACTTTGGCCACAGTTTCTTCTGAGCAGCAGGTGAAAACAGTGTAACCACAGGGACCAATCAGATGCAGCACTCCGGTCACATGTCCACAGAGGGACAAAGTAATGATGTCCCATTGGACCAACAAGGGCCATAACAGGTCATTAGCCAAAGTCCAGGATGAAAACAAAGTCACACCTTTATTAACATTAAAAAGTTGCAGTTATGTTGTAACAATGATCACTAGTGACATAATGCTTTGAGTAAAATATAGTTTTAAAAATGACACACATAAACTAATAGTGCCTTTCTATGTTTTCCCTGTATTTTTGTGGCTTTTCACTTTACTCTTAAATCCACAAATTTGAAGAATAGGCTTACTGGACTGGCAGTCGGCCTACTCCTCCAGTCCAAGGCCAGGTTCATATCTGCATCTGGTGCAGCAGTTCTTTGACATCAAATCTGAAAGTGCGACAAACACATTTCCTTTCTCCATTAGGCCAGCTGCACAATGTGGGATTTTATCCCGACTTTAAGCTTGATTTGTCTCTTTACGAGTTCAGGAAGGTGTGCTGCTTTCTCATAAGTGATTATTTGACGTCTCACTCCTCTTGTCTGTGGTGTAAGTGCAACTTTCTTACCATTATTTGTCAGATTTACAATCTATTCACCGCTCAAGCTAAGGTAAGTTGCTAACACCAGCAACGCTATCGCTAACGGTTTGTTTAAAGTGTTTTGTTAATAATTTCGGCTCAACAGTTCATTTAAACAGCTCCTCTTTCTGCTTTTATTCAGTTCGCTGTCGTTTTTCCGACCCTCGCAATGCATTGTGGTCAATATTGACCGATCTAGTGACCATCGCTGGACACTTCTTTTCAAGATGCATTGTGGCAAATTTTTAGTGCAATAATTTTTCATCTGTTGGACATTTGGACAGCACTAAAAATGCGTGACCACTATACAATGACACACCCTGATTGGTTTACTCTGCTTCCTGTTTGCTCGAGTTTGCTAAGCTCTAGAAATCGAATTGCCGACCAGACTTATCCACTGGTACAGCGGTGAGTCTGGATTTTTTCAGGCAACAGGAAATCAGTGCATTTCCGATTTGTTGTTGCACATGTATATTAAATTTTGTTTACAAATGAATCTAATTTGTATAATAGACAAATGAGACATTTCCCTCATTTGCCATTTGCATGAACTGAGTTCTTGTCAAACAGGGAATGCGGATCTGTGGCAAAAAGAGGCAAAAGTCGGTGGGGCGGAATAAGGTGAATATAGACTCATCTGAAACTACGACATCATCAAATTCTCAAACGTAAACCCGACCAGACTGCCAGCTGCCAGACTTCAGCAGCAAACTCACAGAGGGCGCCTGTAAAACCGTCCCAAACCCAGTGCTGCTTGTACGTAGAGCTGGACGAAGCACTCCTGCGGTCACACAGACCCCACGCTCAGACAGAAGCTCCACAGAGCACGGATGGCTTTAGATATGAGGATTTGTCACTGAAATCAATACATTTTACATGGCAAATTACTTTGACAATATATTGGACTGACGGCAGGTCTTAAAAAGCCGCCAAATTGCACAGGAAAACTGCAGAACTGGCAACACCAACCTATAGAATATTAACATTTGAGGACAATGCTGCGTGTCGTTGATTGTGAGGAACTGTCCACACATACTTGCACAAGGCTTCATGACGATGAGGATTTTCGCATGGACAGAGTAATCCACGTGCAGCTAAAAGTTCTTCTGATCCTTTCACACAGGAAGACTTTGCAGGGGTCTGAACTTTCTGAGCTCTTAAAGCTTTACACCCCTTAATCAGTGCCACTACACATGCTACACTACACTACACTACACATGGGCGTTTTATAGTAAAGCCTATCTTTAAATAATAGACACAGATTATACTACAGTCTGTGGGCATGGGTGAAGAAAGAGAGAAAACATAATTAAACATTTTTTTTTTAAGTTTGGAAACTTGGGAGCAGGGGAATTTTGGGTGGACCATGTGACTTGTGTGTCCGAGATTATTTAAATTGCGCTTTGATCTGTCTCTAGTTGATCTCAGACCACAGCTCAACCCAGACGCAATGAGGACGACACAGACAGGATCTGTTTCCTGATACTAAATCAAATCATAACTGCAAATAATGTTATAAATGTTTGACAGATGCTCTTTCTATTTTTCAACATGTTTTAATTAATGTTTGTCTACATTAATTGGAACAAAGTTCTCATTTTCTTTTTTTTTTATGGAACTAAAATTAATTGTCTTGCATAGATTTGACAGACTGAAAGCAGAGTTACTAGAGCTATTGGAAAGACAGGCGTATCCATAGTGTGAACAATATTTTTATCTGATCATTATGTGATATAATATATCACATAATATATATTGTTTACTTTGCTTGTGTATACAATATATTAATATATGAATTAGTGTAGTATTAACTTGTACTAACAAAACCCAGATTTCTATTTACACTATGTGGTTACTTGCACTTTTCTATGTGGGGACTGTAATATTTATGCAGTCTAAAACAACAAGACTTGTGTTTGCGTAAAAAAAATAAGTGTAAGTGTGAAGCTATTTCAGGCTGTTTTTCATTTGACATTTTTATGATTTGTGTCTTTATAGGTTTTGTATAACTTTTTACACAAATACCTAATTTGATCTTTTGTTCTTTTCCTATGGCCTGTGACCAAGACTTGAATGTGTAAAAAATGTTCAAAGCTGCATATTTTGAAACAAAACACACCAGAAATTTCTGTGGACGATACCTTCATCCTGATAATTTCACTATGGACAAAACCTTTACATTTTCAATTTTACATTTCAAAGTGAGCACATTATAATTTTGTTTGGCTTCTCTACTGACTTTTTGCCATCCTCCTCCCTTTTTGACATTTTATTCAGTAAAATTATGTCTCTGTGAACAGTATAACCTTGACCAAGTTTCTTAAGGAGTTGATTTAGGTGTTGGCACCATCTGCTGGTCAAAGTGCGTAAGTGACACTGAGGTCAGCATGTGCAGGAAACCGAATCCAGAAACTGTGCCTCTTATTGTCATTAGGAGTAGACGGTGAAAATGTATTGAATCTAATGACCCGCTGTTACCAAAACTGCTCAGTTACACTTTAAGAAGTATTGTAAATATTAAACATTGTTTTGTGAAGAACGTTAGTGAAGATCTGAATCAGGAAAGGACTTGGTAAGGAAAATTTTGTGCTCAATAAAAGCAGCGTTTTTGTTCATGCCATTTGTTTTTATTGGTTATTTTATTTTTATTAAGGTATTATTTCATCTTTATTAAGGACAGGTGTGGACATATGTTTTATAGCCAAGGCAATAATTAGAAAATGTTAAGATCACTGTAAATGAGTTACAATAGTATTTACAGTTTATTTAAACTACAAGAGAAGTACAAGAGGTCTTCATTCTCCAGTTACAGAAAGGCAGGAGCAGCTTATGTCACAACAGACTAAAGTGTGTACTATAATTGTCTACACATGAACTGAAAGTAACAATAGCACGGAGCAGGGCATGTGCGTAGTCCACACTCAGTAAATGTTCAGAAACTCCTCCAAAGTCCTGCAGTTTTTAAACCTCACGATGAACACCTCTCTGTCCTACTTCATTCTCGGCGTGTACCTGCCACTGGGGAATCTGCGCTACATCGTCGTGGCGCTAATAGTGGCTCTGTACGTCCTGATCTTGTTCCTGAACTCTTTCCTCATCGTGGTGATCTGTGCCAGACCGAGCCTGCACGAGCCCACGCAGCTGTTCCTCTGCAGTCTGTTCCTGAACGAAATCTACGGCAGCACCGGCATCTTCACGTTCCTCCTGGACCAGACGCTCAAAGACGTCCACACCGTTTCCGTTGCCCACTGCTTTCTCCAGATCTTTTGCTACTACACTTACGCCACCGTGGAGATTTTCAACCTGGCGGTCATGTCGTACGATCGCTACGTGGCCATTTGTCACCCCCTGCAGTACAGAACCATCATGACTCTGAACAAAGCCGCTCTGCTCGTTGTTTTCATTTGGATCTACGCCTTCGTCCGATGTTTGATTACGATTTCGCTGACGTTGCGGCTAAGTCTTTGCGGCAACTTCATCGACAATATGTTCTGCCACAACTTCCTGATTGTGCGTTTGGCGTGCTCCGATCCGCTGCCCAACAACATTTACGGCTTCTTCGCGACGTTCTTGAGCGTGCTGTTGCCGCTGCTGCCCATTCTGTTCTCATACGGGCACATCCTGAGAGTGGCGCTGAGAGGGCCCCAGCACGGGAAGAAGGCCGTTCACACCTGCACTCCTCACATCGTGTCGCTGCTCAACTTCGCCCTGGGCTCCTTCTTCGACATTCTGCAGACGCGCTTCGACACGAGCTCTGTTCCCGTCGGCATACGCATCGTTTTCCCGCTTTACTTCTACGTGCTGCAGCCGTTGCTCAGCCCCGTCATGTACGGGATGAAGACGAGCGCCATTCGTACAGCGTGTAAAGACGGCGTCAAGAGGATCGTGGACAGTTTAAAGGATTTTTACGTACTTTAGCGCTCTACGGGGGCTTGGTTTGCTTTGGACAAGAATGCCGTAACTCTAGTTGGGTGATCGATAGAGTCTTTTCCCACAAGAGACATTGGATAAGCTGTTTTGTCTCTTGTCAGACCTGCATGAATGTGTGGACATCATTGTATTTATCATATTGGCACGGACAGAATAGTACAATGTCAATAAATAATCAGTGAAATGACCTGAAATTGCCACTTAAAGTTGTACTTTCCAACCTCTTTTTTTGTCTTGAGTACCCCGTAAGCTTTGTCTCACACTCGGTACCCCTTAACTTGAGTTTCAGGCAATTAAATGGGCTTACTAGTCACATATTGCTAATTATTACTGTTATATATTTTGTTTTAATTATATTTAAGATGCTAAATGTACAACTAATAACACTTTTTATTCAGATATAAGTACATTTCACCTTTTTTTTAACACCTGAAACCATTCTAAGTACTCCCTGTTTTTATAGGGCTGTGGACAACTAAATAAATTCTTGGTGGATTAAAGACCTGCCGTATCGATCAATTATTCTACTAAAAGGGTGTGTGTGTGTGTGTGACAAAGTGGGTCTTTGTCCCTTTAATCACCTTTTAATTTGTCTTAATTTTCAATTTCCCATATACAACTAAAACTGCTAAACATAACTATCCCGGGTTTGTTTTGTTTAGTTTTTTTAGTTATCACACAACACATAAGTTTCTTCTCAATATGTTTATTCGTTTAAATTTGTATTTCAGTTCACCTCAACAAACTTACCTTGTCCTCCACATGGTCTGATCAAAGAGGAGGAGGGCCTCATGGCGGCCATTTTTAAAACCTTTGGAGGGGTCATGGACCAGACCATGTGGAGGGGACAACTGCCATAGTTCAATTTGGATTTAGTTTAATAAGGTGTTTAAAATGTATTTGTTTTGTGTTTGTAGTTTCAGTTAGATGTTTGAATTGTTTTGGGGACATTGGTCCATGGAGGGAGATTGTAATTCCAGTGCCTCTTTGAGGATTAAAGGGTGCAGATTCCTGCAGTCAGGATGAACCGTCCTAGGGGAGGGGCCTAGAATATAAAAAAGGGTTCTGCTGGCCCCATTTGAGAGAAGCAAACCATCATGTAGCTGGTACCTGTGGGTTTTTTGTTTCATCAGTTTTCTTAAGTTCTGTTGCTTTTGATTTCGTTAAGCACAGTTATTTTTTGTAAATATGTATAATTTTCTGCACTTTTTTCCACGGGAATAAATGGGAAAAACGCAAGCTTCTGAGTCTGCCTCCTACTTCTGATCACTTCCCCACATTTGGTGGCAGTGGTGGGATCCAGGCCAGTGGGAGGCAGTGAAGACGACTTCAACCAGACAGAACCTGAAGAAAACTCGGGCTGATGCAGGAACAGATCCTCTAGAAGACCAGCAGGGGGCAGTCGGCGGAGAGCCTGAACCACAAATTACAAGTGTGGAACAACTGTCAGGTCTGCTGCATCGCCTCATGCAACAACAAGATGAACGATGGAATAAAATGCATGAAGACATCTCACACCTCCAACGGGAGATGCAACAAAATCGTGTGGCACAGATAGACGGCCCTGGAGAGCTGAGAGAGGAGCTTCCAACCCAGAACTCTCAGGATGATCGGATGTATTCCAGGCAATCCAGCACAACAAGAAACAACTGGAAAGGACCCAAAATGCAACCCTACACTGATGGTGAGGACATTGAACATTACTTGTGCACATTTGAAAGAATTGCACATGCATGCCAGTGGCATTATGATGAGTGGGCCCTACATCTTGCCCCACTGTTGACTGGCAAAGCACGTTCCGCCTACGTCGCTATGGACATTGATGACACTATGAACTATAATAAAGTGAAACGTGCTGTGTTACAAAAGTTTGAGATCAGCACAGAGACTTACCGATCGAGGTTTCGTTCATCGGAGCTGGGAGAAGAGGAGACGCCGCAGGAGCTGCAAGTTCGACTGAAGGAGCTCTACCACAAATGGATGGACCCAAAGACAAAGACCAAAGAACAAATCGGCGATGCAATCATCCTGGAACAGTTCCTGAGAGTCCTCAGTCCAGAGCTCCGCACGTGGATAAAAGAAAGGGATCCAAAAACATCCAAGGAAGCTGCGGATATGGCCGAGGCTTTTTTGGCTGCTCGTCGCCCTTCAAAGACTTTTCTTGCCCCAAAGTCCCGCCCACCCGCCCCATTGGGTAAGACATTTGTCCCTGAATCTAGACCTAGACATTTTAGACCTAGTGGTCCTCCCCAACACCTGCCTAGACCAGACAACAGAGACAGAGCCAATTATGCTTGTCATTTATGTGGTCAAATAGGTCACTTAAAAGCACAGTGTCCTAGAGCCAATATTAGGTCTAGTAAAAACTACATGTGTAGTGCAGACAATTTACCGGCTAATGTAGATCGTGCTGAAGGTCAACAGGAGGAGCTAACTGTGGGTGTGGTTATAGACGACAAACCTTGTATAGCTCTTTTAGATTCAGGAAGTGACCGTACATTGGTCAGACAAGACAGCTTACCTAAAGACGTCATTTTCTGTGGAGGCACAGTTGATATTGTTTGTATCCACGGTGACAGAGTAAGCTATCCCATTGCAGAAGTGAGTGTTCAGGTTGAAGATCAAGCCTTTGCACTCTCCGTTGGCGTACTGGAACAGCTACCTTACCAGATTGTACTGGGCCTAGATGTTCCAATACTTCCTGAGCTAATAGCTAAACAATCTATTGAAGCTAAAGCTAATTCTTTGGACTGCTTAATGGCTGTGACCAGATCTCAGAGTCAACACAAGGCAACCAGTCAGAGATCAGGATGGGATGAGTTGCCTTTTGCTGACTCAGACATGTTAAATGCTAATAATGGCAAAGTTAAGAAAAGTAAAAGACAAACGAGACAAGATAAAGTTAAAGGGACCATCTTGGAAGAAAAAATATTGAAACCTATTCAGTCAGAGTTGTTTCCCATTGGTAGTGATGTAGCAAATTTACAAAAACAAGACCCAACACTGGCTAATCTGTTCAGTAAATGTGTGCCAGAAGCTACACAAGTTTCAGTGAGAGGGAAAGACATTTTTGTGATTAAGGACGAAAAACTATACAGACGAAGTGAAATTGGTGATCAGTTAGTAGTCCCACAGACATTGAGACCTACAATTCTTAATCTCAGTCATTCAGTTCCTTGGGCAGGACACTTAGGCCAAGCAAAAACATTCTCTCGAATGGTTCCTAGGTTTTACTGGCCCCAGCAATATTCAGATACAGTAAAATACTGCCAATCGTGTCCTGAGTGTCAGTTAACAGCCCCAAACAAAAAGGGAGACAGGGCCCCCCTCATTAGCATGCCCATTATTGATACACCGTTTTCTCGGATCGCTATGGACATCGTTGGACCGCTAGAGCGTAGCAGTGCCGGACATCGATACATCCTAGTTGTATCGGACTATGCCACCAGGTATCCAGAGGCATTTCCACTGAAGAAGATCAAGGCACGTCAGATCGTCACTTGCCTCATCCAGCTATTCTCCAGAGTGGGCATTCCAAAAGAAATCATCACAGACCAGGGCACAAACTTCACTTCGACACTGCTGAAACAAGTCTACAGTCTACTGGGAATTCAAGGCATAAAGACAAGTCCATATCATCCACAAACTGATGGCCTTGTCGAGCGCTTCAATAAAACTCTCAAATCTATGCTGAGGAAGTTTGTGGCTGATTCTGGCTCGGACTGGAACCAATGGCTCCCCTTTCTACTGTTCGCTTACCGAGAAGTGCCGCAGACATCAACCGGATTTTCGCCATTCCAGCTTCTCTATGGACATTCTGTTCGAGGGCCTCTGGATGTCCTAAAAGAGGCATGGGAGGGGCCAACTCCAGAGCAAGGATGCAGTGAACTCTCTTATGTCTTGAAAATGAGAGAAAAACTGGAGCACTTTAAAGAGCTTGCTTGTGGAAATCTGGAGCAAGCACAAGAACGACAAAAACGCAGCTACGACAAGGCATCCAGAAGAAGAGTGTTCAAAGTGGGCCAGAAAGTCTTGCTGTTATTGCCAACTTCAGAAAGTGGACTCTTAGCTAAATGGCAGGGCCCATATGAGATCCATCAAAAAACAGGACCTGTCACATATGAACTTTTTATGCCAGAACGTCGCAAAAAGTACCAAATATTTCACATCAATCTGCTTAAGGAGTGGCTTGATCGGCCCGACGAGCTTTCATTGCTGGCACGTGCCGTCATCGATGAAGAGGAGCTTCCGGAGCAGTACTTCCCTTCGTCAGCAGAGACGCCAGTGTTTCCTGATGTGAGTCATCTGAGCACTGAACAACAGCAGGACCTACAAGTATACATGAGCAATGAACTCTTTAGTGGAAGACCTGGATATACTCACCTCATCCAACACCAAATCCGGTTACGTTCACCAGAACAGCTGCCTATCAGAGACACCTCCTGCCGCATTCCAGCTAAACTCGTTCCAGAGTTAAAGAAAGAAGTGGAGGAAATGCTGGAAATGGGAATTATTGAACCATCTCGCAGTGAGTGGTGCAGCCCTGTAGTCTTGGTTCCCAAGAAAGAAGATCCGAAGCTCAGATTCTGTGTGAACTTTTCTAAGCTGAATGCTGTATCTGCATTTGACCCCTACCCAATGCCAAGGGTAGATGAACTGATTGAGCGGCTGGGACATGCAAGCTATCTGACCACTCTAGACCTCTGCAAGGGGTATTGGCAAGTGCCCCTTGATGAAGCCTCCAAAGACCTCACAACATTCCGGGTCCCCAGCGGCCTCTTCAGGTTCCGAATGATGCCCTTCGGTCTACACGGAGCACCGGCAACATTCCAGCGGCTCGTCGACGAGGTGCTGAGAGGAGCTGAGGACTACGCTGCTGCTTACATCGACGACATCGTCATTTTCAGCCAGTCCTGGGAGGAGCACCTGCAGCATCTGTCTGACGTGTTCAGGCGGATCCAGGGAGCAGGTCTAGTTATCAACGCTAAGAAGTGTTACATTGCTAAGCCAGAGGTGCAGTACTTGGGCTACGTGATTGGAGCTGGTGGTATTCATCCTCAGATTGGTAAGGTTGAAGCCATTGCTGCAACTCCATTACCCAACACCAAAAGAAGGCTAAGATCCTTCTTGGGGTTAGTGGGTTGGTACAGACGCCTAATTCCAGACTTTGCAACCAGATCAGCCCCTTTATCTGATATGACCAGTAAATCTAGCCCGGTAAAGGTTAAATGGACTCCTGAAACCATGTATGCCTTTAATGATCTGAGAGACTGCCTGTGTCAGCAACCGGTTCTGCAGTGTCCAGATTTTGATCTGCCCTTTACTGTGCAGACTGATGCTTCCGGAGTAGGGCTGGGGGCTGTGTTGCTCCAAGGGGAGGAGGGTAACCAGCTACCTGTCCAGTACATCAGCCGGAAACTCTTTCCAAGAGAGAAGAGGTACTCCACAATCGAAAAAGAAGCTCTTGCTATTAAGTGGGCTTTGGACACTTTGAAATACTATCTCATCGGTAAAGAGTTTGTGTTGGAAACCGACCACCGTGCACTGCAGTGGATTCATAAAATGAAGGACACTAATGCTCGTATTACTAGGTGGTATTTATCTCTTCAACCATTCTGTTTCAAGATCCAGTACAAACCAGGTCGTAAGAATGTTATTGCCGACTTCCTGTCCCGTGACTCAGACGAGTAACGGTCTTAAGGGGGGGGGTGTGTGACAAAGTGGGTCTTTGTCCCTTTAATCACCTTTTAATTTGTCTTAATTTTCAATTTCCCATATACAACTAAAACTGCTAAACATAACTATCCCGGGTTTGTTTTGTTTAGTTTTTTTAGTTATCACACAACACATAAGTTTCTTCTCAATATGTTTATTCGTTTAAATTTGTATTTCAGTTCACCTCAACAAACTTACCTTGTCCTCCACATGGTCTGATCAAAGAGGAGGAGGGCCTCATGGCGGCCATTTTTAAAACCTTTGGAGGGGTCATGGACCAGACCATGTGGAGGGGACAACTGCCATAGTTCAATTTGGATTTAGTTTAATAAGGTGTTTAAAATGTATTTGTTTTGTGTTTGTAGTTTCAGTTAGATGTTTGAATTGTTTTGGGGACATTGGTCCATGGAGGGAGATTGTAATTCCAGTGCCTCTTTGAGGATTAAAGGGTGCAGATTCCTGCAGTCAGGATGAACCGTCCTAGGGGAGGGGCCTAGAATATAAAAAAGGGTTCTGCTGGCCCCATTTGAAAGAAGCAAACCATCATGTAGCTGGTACCTGTGGGTTTTTTGTTTCATCAGTTTTCTTAAGTTCTGTTGCTTTTGATTTCGTTAAGTTATTTTTTGTAAATATGTATAATTTTCTGCACTTTTTTCCACGGGAATAAATGGGAAAAACGCAAGCTTCTGAGTCTGCCTCCTACTTCTGATCACTTTGGCCTACTTCCCCACAGTGTGTGCACTCAAAAGACCACAACTGTAGAGGAATTCATGCTAAAACAACTATTTAGACAGAAAGGTACTTGGAAACATGTTAGATATCATGATTCACTCCAAAATCTTCAAGTAACTCACTCTATATCATCACCTTTCTGTTTTTATTGTACCAATCTAGACAAAATAATAATTAGTCAACTTATGAAAAAGACACCATCGACTAAAGAACGAATAAAGAACTTAAATGGAGCTCTGTCTCTTTCAGTTGATAAAGGATTTATTCAAGTGATCTGTCCCTGTCAAAAATGATCTTTCCCTTCACAAGCCCAAAAGGCAATATGAGAGCGAACAATGCTAAAACACATTTGTATCAAAGCCAGAAGTGAAGACCTTTCCACTACTCAAAGCTGATGTTATTGATTTGATGTGGGTATCAGAGTTCAGGTCCATTATTACCCCCAGATTTCTAACTTGATTTGTTCGAGATCGAGAGACTAGAGGTGACTGCTGAGACTTTTTCTCTGTTTCTGTGGGCCAAAGACGATGATTTCTGTCTTGTCTGAGTTTTGCTAGAGAAAATAGTTTTGCCTCCACACACTGATCTGTTGTATGCCGTGACAGAGTGAATCCACTGGTCCATATTCACCTGCCGTCAGAGAGACATAGATCATAGAGTATTCCCCCCATACATTTTAAACTCATGAAATAATAGCCACAAAGTCAACTCATGATGAACTTAAAGTTACTAAAGGCAAACAAAAGGACCATGGCTCCAGATTAGTTGTCTTGTTTGTTTATAGACAACATTTGCTTTCTCAAAGGTGTGTGTGAATCAGAATAGGTGAGTTTTCATGAATGTATGATTAAAAGATAACTGTGGATTAAACCTCGCCTTACAAAGATGGGATGGATTCTTAACACCCATGATTTGAATTGAATTTGAAATATGAAACCTTAACTGCCTTCTGTTGGGAAATGCCTTCATTTGCATGTGATCCATGTAACCTTTAACTAGGGATTATAGGGTTGGAGACTTGAGTCGATGAAAATAGATTTAAAATGTATGAGCCATAAATGTTAAGGCCTTTAATTGTAGTTGTTTAAACAAACAAAGGAAATTACATAAGTGTTTTGATAGAGGCGTAATGCCATGATGGGCAAAATCCAGCTCAACAAGTTCAAACTAATCACGCCAATCCCTCATTTGCATACTCAATTACATATTTCTAAAGGTCAGTTAATGGGTTGTATTCACATTCTAGAATTTGTGACGTGAGAATCTCAGATAGTTGGTAAGGGCTAACTCTGTGGGAGATTCAATGTTTTACAAAGAAATATACAAAATAGAAACCCACAAACGTTGACCCTTTTATTTGTTTGAGATTGACTCCACAAACTTTAAATCATATTAATCTCACGGCTTAAAGTCCTTTCAACTGGCAATAATCACGTCTTGGGTGGAACAAAGGCACCACTTTTTGAAGCTGTTGTGAAAACATTGTTTCTCATTTGTTTACTTAAACTGACAGAGAGAACGTTAAACTTTGTCAGTTTTTGTTTCATGTGGCTATTTGTTTCTTATCTTTCAGAACTGCTTTTACCATACGAACCCTCGCGGCCCCTGCGCTCCTCCGGCAGCCGGCTCCTAGTCATTCCCAAAGTCAGGACACACACTCACGGCGAGGCGTCTTTTCAGTACTACGGCCCTCGTCTGTAGAACGGCCTGCCGGAGAACCTCAGGGCCGCAGAGAACGTTCAGGTTTTTAAGAGCAGGCTCAAGACCCACCTTTTTAGTTTAGCTTTTGACTAATATTTAATTTAATCAGTTAATTTAATATATTTATTTATCATATTTATTGTGTTTAACTTAGGCTTAGCATTTGAGTTGTATTTATTTATTATTTATTTAGTTTTACTCTATTTCCACCCAATTATTGACTTATTTCTTAATATTTATCTATTCTTTTATTCATTTTAGACTCTCCAGTGTTTCCTCTGAGGGGCCCTCTGTACCAGGAGCGGCGGTTGTCTGTGGCTGTGGGGCCCTGGCTCATGGGCCCCTGGTGGAGGTGTTTGCCTCATCTCTGGGCCCTGAGTTTGTGTCCTGTGGCTGTGGCCGACTCTGCTCCTGGTGCAGACGGCTCCTCTGATGGTGCTTGTTCAGCTGGTGTATCTGTACTCAGCCTCATGTCTCTTAAAAAGTGTGTGTGTGTGCGTGTGTGTGTGTGTGTGTGTGTGCGTGCGTGCGTGTGTGAGAATGTACAGGTTTGTATATGTGACTGTCTATGGGGGGGGGTTGGTTGAGTGGGCTGGGCGGCTGTGGGGGAGGATGGGAGGGAAACGGCATGTGGGAATGTTTTTAATTCACTGTAAAGCACTACGTTATATGTATGAAAAGCGCTATATAAATAAAGTTTGATTTGATTTGATTTGATTTGATTTGAGATAAATGTAATCTGACAGCCAATTCCACCATATATTAAGATCTGCTCCAGCTCCGCTTTAAACTACAAAACATTGTAGAACTGTCTTTTATAGCAACAGGGGGTTGTGTATTCCAAGTCAATTTATTCAGAGATTTTGTTTATTTATTATTTGCCTCCGCAACGATACCTGGCATTAAACAGGAGAAAAACCTGTGCCAAAGGTATGCAATATGCATATTTCTATTAACTCTTGCTATGAGATAATAGTTCAAGCCCCTTGACTCATTGACATTGACAATATTGATTGACAATCATTAATACAGGGAAAAGGCTTTGGCTCTGGCCTCTGACAATAATTCAGTCCAACAGAAAGAATTCAGAGCGCCACAGCACGTCCAACCGTACCTCCACACTGCACTGTGTGTGGTCTGAGCTCTTCTGTACTTTTAATATTACAGAATGCCTGCAGCCTGCACCGGAGCTGCTTACAATTGTGCACACACTTGATGTGTGGATGGATACAACATATTGCGTTCCAAACCTGTGCCAGTGGCAATAAATGGAAGAAGCCAAACAGCAAACCAAGTACCAGAGACAAGGCAAGCCTCTCTGCCCTGGATGCCCAGGAAGATGTATCTTAAAGATGTATTTTTACTCAGAGACAAGACTGGAACAACAATAATAAATAACAGAAACTACAAAAAGTGTCCTAACATTCAAACAAATAGACAAAAAACATGTACTTGGACTTACTCTTGGTCAGAGCAAAACTCATATTTCTGTTTACACCGCTCACATCTGGTCTTTCTGACAGTGTTAGACAGATATCTACTCAGGCAATGTTTACTTAGCAAAAACCCACTGAGGTTTCGGTAAATCCTCCTTTATCCAACTTCTGATGAAACTGGGTTCGGCTTAAAACAAATGATTTCTGAAAATATGAAATGCAAATGAAATTGAAAGCATCATCACTACGTCAGAGTTAAATGTGTCAATTAACCCTTTGTGATGTTCGGTTTCACAATCCTCACACTTCAAAAGTCCAATAAATCACAAAATAATTAAAAACTTTCCTCTTTTTTTTTTTTCAAATCTTTCCCAAACGATGAAATTCCAGTGCTTTTTCTGAATGTTTTTTCAAATCACATAAGTTATTTGAAGTTTCTATCTGTTTTCATTACTTTGTTATATGAATAAAAAAAGATTAAATTTAGGTTTGCATAAACTGAACAAATTATTTTGAAACAAACTCATTAATGAATAGGTGAAAAACTCAGTTAGCTTTGATAATAAACTTCTTGATGAAACTTTTTTTAATAAAGTAGTTTGATCAACATCATTCATGGAATGTAGAAAAAGGACACACATATTGAAAAGTGTTTACAAAACATTAACAAAACTAACAATTACAATCTACATTCCTTCACATTAACATTAAAATTGCATTGTTTACCAATGGATTTGATGTGTATTTTGGCGCCAGAAAGGAGTCCAGCAGAAGGTCATAAATTTGTGCTTTTTAAAGATTAATGTGTCTACTTTTATGTGCAAAAAAACTGATTACTCTGTTTGTTTGTTTTTTGTTTGTTTGTTTTTTTACCCATTTCTAAAAAGAAATACAGAAATGTGTCCCGGTCGGAAAGGGTTAAATACCAACAAGCTGTTGGTATTTAACCAACAAGCTTGTTGCTTGGCTCCAACAAGCTGTTAGAGCCAAGCAAATACCAACAAGCTGTTAGAGCCAAGCTAGTAATTAGAAGGAGTGAACATGACTTTCCAGAACCACACACAGGCACAGGATTCTTAAACTTATAAACGGCAAAATGAAAACAGTAAAAACCAAGGAAAAACCAGACCCTTGACTACAGTCTCTGCATATTACAATGGATCCCCAACAAGGGGGTTGATGTCACTAATGTGGTTCTTCTTGAGTTTGGGTCCCCAGTCTTTGCCCCGCCCTACCACACCACCAGCTGTGACGCACACTGGTCACTACACCCATCGTCATAATGATTTTCCTTAACCATAGCGCACCTCACGCAACTTAGATACTGTGCTTTCACAAGACAGGTCTGGGTTTACATTTTAGTTTTATGTTTTGCTCTAACAATATTCACAAAGTACAACTTCTTCCTAAGATTGTACAAATCTAACTGTTAATCCAAACTTCCTTTTCCGTCCGCTTTATCCAAGGTTGGGTCGTTCTTCACCACAACAGTTCGGTACAGCTACCGCATCACTGCAGATGCTGCACCGATTGGTCAATCTCATGCTCCATCCTTCCCTCACTCGTGCACAAGACCCGAAGATACTTGAACTCCTCCACTGGAGGCAAGGACTCTCCACCCACCCGAAGAAGGCAAGCCACCTTTTTCCAGTTCGAGAACCATGGCCTCGGATTTAGAGGAACTGATCTTCATTCCAGCCGCTTCACACTCGGCTGCAAACCATCTCAGTGAAAGTTGCAGGTCCTGGTTTGATGAAGCCATTAAGACAACATCATCTGCAAACAGCAGAGATGAGATCCTCTGGTCCCTAAACCGGACGCCCTCCGGGTTCTGACTGCGCAGAGAAATTATCTCCTTAAAAACAATGAACAGAATAAAGGAAAGTGCTGGCAGAGTCCAACATGACGTACAATGCAAACACAGCTCAGGGAGCAAAGGGCCCCGGACCCCATACTCCCGGAGCACCCCACACAGGGCACCACGAGGGACTGGGTTGAAGACCACAAAGCAGATATGGACTGTGGCAAATCCTTGAACCCTCGAGCACTCGATGGAGAGTATAGAGCTGGTTCAGTGTTCAACGACTGGGACAAAAACCACACTGCTCCTCCTGAATCCATGGTCGGTCAGAATCTCCTCTCCAGTATCCTGGAGTAGATGGAGTGTGATCACTTTGTAGTTGGAACTCATCACCCCGATCTGCCAGTCCAGAGGTACTGTCCCAGACCACCACGAGATGTTGCAGAGACGTGTCAGCCAAGGAAGGAGCCGAACTTGTATATAAAAAGCAAGTCCACCACGGAATCTGTTCCTGTCCCTTTTGAACAAATTGTATACTTGAATTACTTTGTCACTTTGTGCTTGATCCTTTAATGTAGAGTGTGCTTTATTTTAGGATTCGTTAGGACTCAGGGGTGCTGCGCTGAGGATGCATTATAAATTTTTTTTACGAAAAGAAGTATTTTATTTTAAGTACAAATGATTTCATTCTCCAAAATCTTCCTTGGGGTATTCCTCATTAATGTAAATCTTTGTTACTTTTAGATTTGTAGTCCTTTGAAGGCCCATTAGTCAGTCCCTTTGCTTTAGAAAATTTAAGATGGGTCTTTTTTAGTTTCTTTTCCCATTTCTGTGTGCAGTCTTGAATCCAAAGTCATTCAGTTGTAATTTATCTCTCAATATTGTTCTCATTTTCTTCTCTGTTTCAGAAAAAATGTCCCCTCTGCCTCCACCATGCCATCTATGATAGGGTTGTTCTTCTTTAGTTAGTTGTTTCTAGATTTTCCATTTGTCTGTTATTGTCAGTAGACTATCACTCATTTTGTCACTATGACTAGACTGTTGTTTCAAGTCATCCACTTCTGTCTGAGTAAAGGTGAGGCCTGCTTTAACCTTTTGTAAATATTTTATTGCGGTATTAATCCTGATGTTTGTCCATTGTGACATTAACAAAGCCTTCAAAGTTCTCATTTTGTTGTTGTATTAATTCTGCAAACAAGGGAGTGTCCGTACTCATCTAAACGTGTTAGCTGGCGCCTTCTTTGATACATTTATAAATCTTGCAATTTGTGCAAAAGATCTGACAGATTTATGACAAAAGTTACAAAAACAAACTATTAAAAATTGTTAAACCTGGTTGATACCAATAAAGTAGATATTTATTTGTTTACACAATTTTAACATGAGCCTGTGAAAAGATGGTAAAGCTTCTTTTTGATTTTTAAAGGGTGAAGCTTTATTATTGTTTATATAATCTGTGAATGCAAGCATGAAACTAGTAGCTAGAAACTGGAACTAGAAACTACTAGCAGTAGAAACATTGCCGTTCCACCATGGCATCTGGTGTTCCAGCGGTCTCCCATCCAAGTACTCATTTCTGAAATCTGACGAGGTCACGCATTGACATGCAGGTATGATGGTGAGTAACAGCCAGTTAAACTTGTTGAGGCAAGTGGAAACTTTACTCCAATGACTAATACTACATTTTCAGGAACACATTGAGAAGTATATTATTCTTTACCAAGACAAAACATTAATGTAAACTGTTTATAAATATGTGTATTTTATGTAATATGGGACAGTGCAATTAAATGTCTTTGCCCAGCTTTTAAATGTGCCAGCGTGCAGGCTTATTTTCCCCTGTAGTCCCATTCAGTCAACACACAAATGACAAAGACAATAAAGTTCAGCGAAATGCAATTGAAGAGAAGCCACTTCATTAGAAAATCATGTTATTGGTGGATCCAATATTGCCTCACACAAATAAGAGATACACAGCTTTTGTTCTAGTAGGCGGAACTGTAATTATCATACATGATAGCCATTATTCTTGTGATTCGTGTTGTGTATTATACTAATTACCTATCTTATTATGTGGCTGTGTAGTCAGTTTCCAAGAAAAACAACCTCATTCACATGGTATAAATATCAAGTTGATACACCCTTAAGTACATTGAGCGAGTAGAAGCGCACAATTCTACTTACCTGGAAATACTAAAATCCATCTAACTTCTTGAGAGGTTTCCACACAATCAAAAGGTAACTACACATGTCTTCTTTTTAGTTATTTATTATTCTAATTTCAATATACTTCAATTAAGAATATACTCACTTCAATAAATAATGTCAGCTGCAGTTCCATTTAGACTGGTTTTATTGTTCTGATTTAGTCATGTAAGGCTTATTTTGTAATAGTGTATATTTTACTTTTTTTTTATTTTTTTAATAACTTTGTGAATTTTTGTTCACCAACAACAGAAATGAACTTTTTCAAATGCTTTTTGATACTTAAATTTGTGCAATTTTAGGTTGAATGGTCTTGCACCAACTGTCAAAATGAAGAAATTGGTATGAATCTTAACATCACTGTTAAAACTGACCTGATGACTGTGCTGTATATAATAAGTTTGTTTTTCATTTCCTCACCAGATACTGCTTGTTCTACTTGCAAGCCTCTTTAGCGGTAAGCATAAATTTCTGCTCCCACGTCACACTTGTTGTTGGGGAAATTAGATGATTCAACATTCTTACAGAAGAAGGACTGACTTTTTTGATTAACAATTATATTTTAGCTAAGATGATATTAAAAATGTGTGATTTGTACATAATTAGAATGCTCAATTTATACCACTTAACCACACCAGAATAATAGCAATTATGCCCTGTTCAGATACGCTACTACTACCGTATCACTACTACCAACAATTATACCTATAGCTGACCAAATTCTTAGTGATTTTGTGACACAGTTCTAATCTTTTTGGCTCTATACACCACTGCAATGGATTTGAAATGAAACAAACAAGACGCGCTTTAACTGCAGATTTCCAGCTTTAATTTGAAGGTATTTAGATCCACATCAGATGAACGGTGTAGGAATTACAACAGTTTGTGTATATGCTTCCCACTTTTAAAGGCACCAAAAGTAATATGACAAATTAACAATCATAAATCAAACGTTCATTTTTTAATACTACACTAGAAATGCTTTGCAGTCAATTACAGCCTGAAGTTTGGAATGCATAGACATCACTAGACACTGGTTTTCATCCCTGGTGATGCTCTGTCAGGCCTCTACTGCAATTGTCCTCAGTTCCTTGCGTTTCTTGGGTCATTTTCCCTTCAGTTTTGTGATGGTGCATAGAGCCAAATATATTAGAATTGTATCAATGTCCCAGTATACATGGACCTGGCTGTATATTCACAGCCCAATGGTCGTATTGAAAAGTAGGCAAGGCCTTTCCTTCACCCTTCTTTGGAGAAGATTTTGGCATCTAAACTTTTTATTGATGAAGATCAATTCACTCTTAATTAAATTTATTTTATACCCTGAAAGTTTACTAAAAGCATCCAGCATGTTATTAGGCTCAACTCAACTTCAGTCAAGTTAATCAGTCAAGTTAACATTAATACTCTTAGTGCCAGTAACCACAGATGACCGCAGAAATTTCCACCATGTCATTTTGGGTCTATTTTCTTTAACAATTATATTTTAATGTTTATGCCAAAATTATCCCATAGAAACATTATTAAATCCCTTAAATGTAATACAAAGATCATTTTATAATCAAATACAATTGTATCTCATAAGTCTTTTGAATCTGAAATCATTCCCCATATCCCTGGTTGGTGATTGCTCACCACCACAGAGTATAATTGAATTATGTACAACAAACAACACAAAACTATGAAGTAATTTTAGGCACCATTATGAGACTAATGCATTATTAGTGTTTTATCAAATGTTAAAGTAATTTCCTGTTAACTACAATCAAATGTATTTGTTTTCACATTTAGAAACATACCAAAAAGCCATCCTTAACGGAAAAGACCAAAACGTAAATAAAAGTGTAGCTAAGGGTGACAATGCCAGTCAGGATGTAAAAAATGGGGACAGTAAAGGAAACAATGGAGCTAAGGAGGACAACAAAAGTCAGAATGTAAAAATCGAGGATAGTAAAGGAAACAATGGAGCTAAGGAGGACAACAAAAGTCAGAATGTAAAAGACGAGGACAGTAAAGGAAACAATGGAGCTAAGGAGGACAACCAGAGTCAGAATGTAAAAGACGAGGATAGTAAAGGAAACAATGGAGCTAAGGAGGACAACAAAAGTCAAAATGTAAAAAACGAGGATAGTAAAGGAAACAATGGAGCTAAGGAGGACAACAAAAGTCAGAATGTAAAAGACGAGGACAGTAAAGGAAACAATGGAGCTAAGGAGGACAACCAGAGTCAGAATGTAAAAGACGAGGATAGTAAAGGAAACAATGGAGCTAAGGGGGACAACAAGAGTCAGAATGTAAAAGACGAGAACAGTAAAGGAAACAATGGAGCTAGGGAAGAAAATGCAAGTCAGGCTGGCAGGCAGGCAGTGAAAGACGGTAACAGTAAAGAAGATAAAAGAGATAAGGATGACAATAAAAGTCAGGCAGTGAAAGACGGGAACAGTAAAGAGGATAATGGAGCTAAGCGTGACAATGGAAATCAATCTGTGGAAGACAGGGACAGTGAACAAAAAGACAATGGTAGTGGTGAGGGTGACACATCGCGTCATGTTGTGAAAGACGGGGACAATAAAGAACATCATGGAGCTAGGGCTGACAATGCAGGTCATGGAATGAAAGATGCGGACAGTGAAGAGAGAAATGGAGCAAAGGGTGAAAATGAAAGTCAGGCTGTGAAAGACGGGGACAGCGAAGGACATGATGATGAAGGAACTAAGGTGGACAATGCAAGTGAGAATGTGAAACATGGAGAAAGTGAAGGACGTGACGATTATGGAGCAGTAGATGACAATACAAGTGAGCGTGTAAAACAAGCGGACAGTGGAGAAAATGACGATGATGGAACAGAGGATGACAATACAAGTCAGGGTGTAAAAGATGGGAACAGCGAAGGACATGACGAAGATGGAACAGAGGATGACAGTACAGGTCAGGGTGTAAACAACGGGGACAGTGAAGGAAATGACGATGATGGAACAGATGATGACAACACAAGTCAGGGTGTGAAAGAAGGGGACAGTGAAGGACATGTCGATGATGGAACAGATGATGACAATACAAGTCAGGGTGTAAACGACGGGGACAGTGAAGGACATGTCGATGATGGAACCGATGATGACAAAACAAGTCAGGGTGTAAAAGATGGGGACAGTGAAGGACATGTCGATGATGGAACAGATGATGACAATACAAGTCAGGGTGTAAAAGACGGGGACAGTGAGGGACATGTCGATGTTGGAACAGATGATGACAATACAAGTCAGGGTGTAAAAGATGGGGACAGAGAGGGACATGTCGATGATGGAACAGATGATGACAATACAAGTCAGGGTGTAAAAGACGAGGACAGTGAAGGACATATCGATGATGGAACAGAAGATGACAACACAAGTCATGGTGTAAACGACGGGGACAGTGAAGGACATGACGATGATGGAACAGATGATGACAATACAAGTCAGGATGTAAAAGATGGGGAAAGTGAAGGACATGTCGATGATGGAACAGATGATGACAATACAAGTCAGGGTGTAAAAGACGGGGACAGTGAGGGACATGTCGATGTTGGAACAGATGATGACAATACAAGTCAGGGTGTAAAAGATGGGGACAGTGAAGGACATGTCGATGATGGAACAGATGATGACAATACAAGTCAGGGTGTAAAAGACGGGAACAGTGAAGGACATGACGATAATGGACCAGAGGATGACAATACAAGTCAGGGGGTAAACGACGGGAACAGTGAAGGACATGTCGATGATGGAACAGATGGTGACAATACAAGTCAGGGTGTAAAAGACGGACACAGTGAGGGACATGTCGATGATGGAACAGATGATGACAATACAAGTCAGGGTGTAAAAGACGGGGACAGTGAGGGACATGTCGATGATGGAACAGATGATGACAATACAAGTCAGGTTGTAAAAGACGGGGACAAAGAAGGACATGATGATAGTGGCACAGGGGATGACAATACAAGTCAGGGTGTAAATGAGGGGGACAGTGAAGGACATGAAAATGATGGTGCACAGGATGACAATACAAGTCAGGGTGTAAAAGACGGGAACAATGAAGGACATGATGAGGATGGACCAGAGGATGACAATACAAGTCAGGGTGTAAAAGATGGGGACAGTGAAGGACATGTCGATGATGGAACACATTATGACAAAACAAGTCAGGGTGTAAAAGATGGGGACAGTGAAGGACATGTCGATGATGGAACAGATGATGACAATACAAGTCAGGGTGTAAAGGACGGGAACAGTGAAGGACATGATAATGATGGAACAAGAGATGACAACACAAGTCAGGGTGTAAACAACGGGGACAGTGAAGGACATGTCGATGATGGAACAGATGATGACAATACAAGTCAGGGTGTAAAAGACGGGGACAGTGAAGGACATGTCGATGATGGAACAGATGATGACAAAACAAGTCAGGGTGTAAAAGATGGGGACAGTGAAGGACATGTCGATGATGGAACACATGATGACAAAACAAGTCAGGGTGTAAAAGATGGGGACAGTGAAGGACATGTCGATGATGGAACACATGATGACAATACAAGTCAGGGTGTAAAAGACGGGGACAGTGAGGGATATGTTGATGTAGGCACAGATGATGACAATACAAGTCAGGGTGTAAATGAGGGGAACAGTGAAGGACATGATAATGATGGAACAGAAGATGACAACACAAGTCAGGATGTAAACAACGGAGACAGTGAAGGACATGTTGATGATGGAACAGAAGATGACAATCCAAGTCTGGGTGTAAAAGATGGGGACAGTGAAGGACATGTCGATGATGGAACAGATGATGACAATACAAGTCAGGGTGTAAAAGATGGGGACAGTGAAGGACATGTCGATGATGGAACAGATGATGACAATACAAGTCAGGGTGTAAAGGACGGGAACAGTGAAGGACATGATAATGATGGAACAAGAGATGACAACACAAGTCACGGTGTAAAAGATGGGGACAGTGAAGGACATGTCGATGATGGAACAGATGATGACAACACAAGTCAGGGTGTAAAAGACGAGGACAGTGAAGGACATATCGATGATGGAACAGAAGATGACAACACAAGTCAGGGTGTAAACGACGGGGACAGTGAAGGACATGCAGATGATGGAACAGATGATGACAATACAAGTCAGGATGTAAAAGATGGGGACAGTGAAGGACATGTCGATGATGGAACAGATGATGACAATACAAGTCAGGGTGTAAAAGACGGACACAGTGAAGGACATGATGATAGTGGCACAGGGGATGACAATACAAGTCAGGGTGTAAAAGATGGGGACAGTGAAGGACATGTCGATGATGGAACAGATGATGACAAAACAAGTCAGGGTGTAAAAGATGGGGACAGTGAAGGACATGTCGATGATGGAACACATGATGACAAAACAAGTCAGGGTGTAAAAGATGGGGACAGTGAAGGACATGTCGATGATGGAACAGATGATGACAATACAAGTCAGGGTGTAAAAGACGGGGACAGTGAGGGACATGTTGATGTAGGCACAGATGATGACAATACAAGTCAGGGTATAAATGAGGGGAACAGTGAAGGACATGATAATGATGGAACAGAAGATGACAACACAAGTCAGGATGTAAACAACGGAGACAGTGAAGGACATGTTGATGATGGAACAGAAGATGACAATCCAAGTCTGGGTGTAAAAGATGGGGACAGTGAAGGACATGTCGATGATGGAACAGATGATGACAATACAAGTCAGGGTGTAAAAGATGGGGACAGTGAAGGACATGTCGATGATGGAACAGATGATGACAATACAAGTCAGGGTGTAAAGGACGGGAACAGTGAAGGACATGATAATGATGTAACAAGAGATGACAACACAAGTCACGGTGTAAAAGATGGGGACAGTGAAGGACATGTCGATGATGGAACAGATGATGACAACACAAGTCAGGGTGTAAAAGACGAGGACAGTGAAGGACATATCGATGATGGAACAGAAGATGACAACACAAGTCAGGGTGTAAACGACGGGGACAGTGAAGGACATGACGATGATGGAACAGATGATGACAATACAAGTCAGGATGTAAAAGATGGGGACAGTGAAGGACATGTCGATGATGGAACAGATGATGACAATACAAGTCAGGGTGTAAAAGACGGACACAGTGAAGGACATGATGATAGTGGCACAGGGGATGACAATACAAGTCAGGGTGTAAATGAGGGGGACAATGAAGGACATGAAAATGATGGTGCACAGGATGACAATACAAGTCAGGGTGTAAAAGACGGGAAAAGTGAAGGAAATGATGAGGATGGACCAGAGGATGACAATACAAGTCAGGGGGTAAACGACGGGAACAGTGAAGGACATGTCGATGATGGAACAGATGATGACAATACAAGTCAGGGTGTAAAAGACGGGGACAGTGAGGGACATGTCGATGATGGAACAGATGATGACAATACAAGTCAGGGTGTAAAAGATGGGGACAGTGAAGGACATGTCGATGATGGAACAGATGATGACAAAACAAGTCAGGGTGTAAAAGATGGGGACAGTGAAGGACATATCGATGATGGAACACATGATGACAAAACAAGTCAGGGTGTAAAAGATGGGGACAGTGAAGGACATGTTGATGATGGAACAGATGATGACAATACAAGTCAGGGTGTAAAAGACGGGGACAGTGAAGGACATGTCGATGATGAAACAGAACATGACAACACAAGTCAGGGTGTAAACGACGGGGACAGTGAAGGACATGTCGATGATGGAACAGATGATGACAATACAAGTCAGGGTGTAAAAGACGGGGACAGTGAAGGACATGATGATAGTGGCACAGGGGATGACAATACAAGTCAGGGTGTAAATGAGGGGGACAGTGAAGGACATGAAAATGATGGTGCACAGAATGACAATACAAGTCAGAGTGTAAAAGACGAGAACAGTGAAGGACATGATGAGGATGGACCAGAGGATGACAATACAAGTCAGGGTGTAAAAGACGGGGACAGTGAGGGACATGTCGATGATGGAACAGATGATGACAATACAAGTCAGGGTGTAAAAGATGGGGACAGTGAAGGACATGTCGATGATGGAACAGATGATGACAATACAAGTCAGGGTGTAAAAGATGGGGACAGTGAAGGACATGTCGATGATGGAACAGATGATGACAATACAAGTCAGGGTGTAAAAGACGGGAACAGTGAAGGACATGATAATGATGGAACAGAAGATGACAACACAAGTCAGGATGTAAACAACGGGGACAGTGAAGGACATGTCGATGATGGAACAGATGATGACAATACAAGTCAGGGTGTAAAAGATGGGGACAGTGAAGGACATGTCGATGATGGAACAGATGATGACAATACAAGTCAGGGTGTAAAAGATGGGGACAGTGAAGGACATGTCAATGATGGAACAGATGATGACAATACAAGTCAGGGTGTAAAAGACGAGGACAGTGAGGGACATGTTGATGTTGGAACAGATGATGACAATACAAGTCAGGGTGTAAAAGACGGGGACAGTGAGGGACATGTCGATGATGGAACAGATGATGACAATACAAGTCAGGGTGTAAAAGACGAGAACAGTGAAGGACATGATGAGGATGGACCAGAGGATGACAATACAAGTCAGGGGGTAAACGACGGGAACAGTGAAGGACATGTCGATGATGGAACAGATGATGACAATACAAGTCAGGGTGTAAAAGAAGGGGACAGTGAGGGACATGTCGATGATGGAACAGATGATGACAATACAAGTCAGGGTGTAAAAGATGGGGACAGTGAAGGACATGTCGATGATGGAACAGATGATGACAATACAAGTCAGGGTGTAAAAGACGGGAACAGTGAAGGACATGATAATGATGGAACAGGAGATGACAACACAAGTCAGGATGTAAACAACGGGGACAGTGAAGGACATGTCGATGATGGAACAGAAGATGACAATACAAGTCAGGGTGTAAAAGATGGGGACAGTGAAGGACATGTCGATGATGGAACAGATGATGACAATACAAGTCAGGGTGTAAAAGATGGGGACAGTGAAGGACATGTCGATGATGGAACAGATGATGACAACACAAGTCAGGGTGTAAACGACGGGGACAGTGAAGGACATGATGATAGTGGCACAGGGGATGACAATACAAGCCAGGGTGTAAATGAGGGGGACAATGAAGGACATGAAAATGATGGCGCACAGGATGACAATACAAGTCAGGGTGTAAAAGATGAGAACAGTGAAGGACATGTCAATGATGGAACAGATGATGACAATACAAGTCAGGGTGTAAAAGACGGGGACAGTGAAGGACATGTCGATGATGGAACAGATGATGACAATACAAGTCAGGGTGTAAAAGAAGGGGACAGTGAGGGACATGTCGATGATGGAACAGATGATGACAATACAAGTCAGGGTGTAAAAGATGGGGACAGTGAAGGACATGTCGATGATGGAACAGATGATGACAATACAAGTCAGGGTGTAAAAGACGGGAACAGTGAAGGACATGATAATGATGGAACAGGAGATGACAACACAAGTCAGGGTGTAAAAGACGGGAACAGTGAAGGACATGATAATGATGGAACAGGAGATGACAACACAAGTCAGGATGTAAACAACGGGGACAGTGAAGGACATGTCGATGATGGAACAGAAGATGACAATACAAGTCAGGGTGTAAAAGATGGGGACAGTGAAGGACATGTCGATGATGGAACAGATGATGACAATACAAGTCAGGGTGTAAAAGATGGGGACAGTGAAGGACATGTCGATGATGGAACAGATGATGACAATACAAGTCAGGGTGTAAAAGATGGCGACAGTGAAGGACATGTCGATGATGGAACAGATGAAGACAACACAAGTCAGGGTGTAAACGACGGGGACAGTGAAGGACATGATGATAGTGGCACAGGGGATGACAATACAAGCCAGGGTGTAAATGAGGGGGACAATGAAGGACATGAAAATGATGGCGCACAGGATGACAATACAAGTCAGGGTGTAAAAGACGAGAACAGTGAAGGACATGTCAATGATGGAACAGATGATGACAATACAAATCAGGGTGTAAAAGACGGGGACAGTGAGGGACATGTCGATGATGGAACAGATGATGACAATACAAGTCAGGATGTAAATAACGGGGACAGTGAAGGACATGTCGATGATGGAACAGATGATGACAATACAAGTCAGGGTGTAAAAGATGGCGACAGTGAAGGACATGTTGATGATGGAACAGATGATGACAAAACAACTCAGGGTGTAAAAGATGGGGACAGTGAAGGACATGTCGATGATGGAACAGATGATGACAATACAAGTCAGGGTGTAAAAGACGGGGACAGTGAGGGACATGTCGATGATGGAACAGATGATGACAATACAAGTCAGGGTGTAAAAGACGGGGACAGTGAGGGACATGTCGATGATGGAACAGATGATGACAATACAAGTCAGGGTGTAAAAGACGGGGACAGTGAGGGACATGTCGATGATGGAACAGATGATGACAATACAAGTCAGGGTGTAAAAGACGGGGACAGTGAAGGACATGATAATGATGGAACAGGAGATGACAACACAAGTCAGGGTGTAAAAGACGGGAACAGTGAAGGACATGATAATGATGGAACAGGAGATGACAACACAAGTCAGGATGTAAACAACGGGGACAGTGAAGGACATGTCGATGATGGAACAGAAGATGACAATACAAGTCAGGGTGTAAAAGATGGGGACAGTGAAGGACATGTCGATGATGGAACAGATGATGACAATACAAGTCAGGGTGTAAAAGATGGGGACAGTGAAGGACATGTCAATGATGGAACAGATGATGACAATACAAGTCAGGGTGTAAAAGACGAGGACAGTGAGGGACATGTTGATGTTGGAACAGATGATGACAATACAAGTCAGGGTGTAAAAGACGGGGACAGTGAGGGACATGTCGATGATGGAACAGATGATGACAATACAAGTCAGGGTGTAAAAGACGAGAACAGTGAAGGACATGATGAGGATGGACCAGAGGATGACAATACAAGTCAGGGTGTAAAAGACGGGGACAGTGAGGGACATGTCGATGATGGAACAGATGATGACAATACAAGTCAGGGTGTAAAAGACGGGAACAGTGAAGGACATGATAATGATGGAACAGAAGATGACAACACAAGTCAGGATGTAAACAACGGGGACAGTAAAGGACATGTTGATGATGGAACAGAAGATGACAATACAAGTCAGGGTGTAAACAACGGGGACAGTGAAGGACATGTCGATGATGGAACAGATGATGACAATACAAGTCAGGGTGTAAAAGATGGGGACAGTGAAGGACATGTCGATGATGGAACAGATGATGACAATACAAGTCAGGGTGTAAAAGATGGGGACAGTGAAGGACATGTCGATGATGGAACAGATGATGACAATACAAGTCAGGGTGTAAACAACGAGGACAGTGAGGGACATGTTGATGATGGAACAGATGATGACAATACAAGTCAGGGTGTAAAAGACGGGGACAGTGAGGGACATGTCGATGATGGAACAGATGATGACAATACAAGTCAGGGTGTAAAAGACGGGGACAGTGAAGGACATGTTGATGATGGAACAGAAGATGACAACACAAGTCAGGGTGTAAACGACGGGGACAGTGAAGGACATGTCGATGATGGAACAGATGATGACAATACAAGTCAGGGTGTAAAAGACGGGGACAGTGAAGGACATGATGATAGTGGCACAGGGGATGACAATACAAGTCAGGGTGTAAATGAGGGGGACAGTGAAGGACATGAAAATGATGGTGCACAGGATGACAATACAAGTCAGGGTGTAAAAGACGAGAACAGTGAAGGACATGATGAGGATGGACCAGAGGATGACAATACAAGTCAGGGGGTAAACGACGGGAACAGTGAAGGACATGTCGATGATGGAACAGATGATGACAATACAAGTCAGGGTGTAATAGAAGGGGACAGTGAAGGACATGTCAATGATGGAACAGAAGATGACAATACAAGTCAGGGTGTAAAAGATGGGGACAGTGAAGGACATGTCGATGATGGAACAGATGATGACAATACAAGTCAGGGTGTAAAAGATGGGGACAGTGAAGGACATGTCGATGATGGAACAGATGATGACAATACAAGTCAGGGTGTAAAAGATGGCGACAGTGAAGGACATGTCGATGATGGAACAGATGAAGACAACACAAGTCAGGGTGTAAACGACGGGGACAGTGAAGGACATGATGATAGTGGCACAGGGGATGACAATACAAGCCAGGGTGTAAATGAGGGGGACAATCAAGGACATGAAAATGATGGCGCACAGGATGACAATACAAGTCAGGGTGTAAAAGACGAGAACAGTGAAGGACATGTCAATGATGGAACAGATGATGACAATACAAATCAGGGTGTAAAAGACGGGGACAGTGAGGGACATGACGATGATGGAACAGATGATGACAATACAAGTCAGGATGTAAATAACGGGGACAGTGAAGGACATGTCGATGATGGAACAGATGATGACAATACAAGTCAGGGTGTAAAAGATGGCGACAGTGAAGGACATGTTGATGATGGAACAGATGATGACAAAACAACTCAGGGTGTAAAAGATGGGGACAGTGAAGGACATGTCGATGATGGAACAGATGATGACAATACAAGTCAGGGTGTAAAAGACGGGGACAGTGAGGGACATGTCGATGATGGAAAAGATGATGACAATACAAGTCAGGGTGTAAAAGACGGGGACAGTGAGGGACATGTCGATGATGGAACAGATGATGACAATACAAGTCAGGGTGTAAAAGACGGGGACAGTGAAGGACATGATAATGATGGAACAGGAGATGACAACACAAGTCAGGGTGTAAAAGACGGGAACAGTGAAGGACATGATAATGATGGAACAGAAGATGACAACACAAGTCAGGATGTAAACAACGGGGACAGTGAAGGACATGTCGATGATGGAACAGATGATGACAATACAAGTCAGGGTGTAAAAGATGGGGACAGTGAAGGACATGTCGATGATGGAACAGATGATGACAATACAAGTCAGGGTGTAAAAGATGGGGACAGTGAAGGACATGTCGATGATGGAACAGATGATGACAATACAAGTCAGGGTGTAAAAGATGGGGACAGTGAAGGACATGTCGATGATGGAACAGATGATGACAATACAAGTCAGGGTGTAAACGACGGGGACAGTGAAGGACATGATGATAGTGGCACAGGGGATGACAATACAAGTCAGGGTGTAAATGAGGGGGACAGTGAAGGACATGAAAATGATGGAACACAGGATGACAATACAAGTCAGGGTGTAAAAGACGGGAACAGTGAAGGACATGTCAATGATGGAACAGATGATGACAATACAAGTCAGGGTGTAAAAGACGGGGACAGTGAAGGACATGTCGATGATGGAACAGATGATGACAATACAAGTCAGGGTGTAAAAGATGGGGACAGTGAAGGACATGTCGATGATGGAACAGATGATGACAATACAAGTCAGGGTGTAAAAGACGGGGACAGTGAAGGACATGTCGATGATGGAACAGATGATGACAATACAAGTCAGGGTGTAAAAGACGGGGACAGTGAGGGACATGTCGATGATGGAACAGATGATGACAATACAAGTCAGGGTGTAAAAGACGGGGACAGTGAGGGACATGTCGATGATGGAACAGATGATGACAATACAAGTCAGGGTGTAAAAGACGGGGACAGTGAAGGACATGATAATGATGGAACAGAAGATGACAACACAAGTCAGGATGTAAACAACGGGGACAGTGAAGGACATGTCGATGATGGAACAGATGATGACAACACAAGTCAGGGTGTAAAAGACGGGGACAGTGAAGGACATGATGATAGTGGCACAGGGGATGACAATACAAGTCAGGGTGTAAATGAGGGGGACAGTGAAGGACATGAAAATGATGGTGCACAGGATGACAATACAAGTCAGGGTGTAAAAGACGGGGACAGTGAAGGACATGTCGATGATGGAACAGATGATGACAATACAAATCAGGGTGTAAAAGACGGGGACAGTGAAGGACATGTCGATGATGGAACAGATGATGACAATACAAGTCAGGGTGTAAAAGACGGGGACAGTGAAGGACATGTCGATGATGGAACAGATGATGACAATACAAGTCAGGGTGTAAAAGATGGGGACAGTGAAGGACATGTCGATGATGGAACAGATGATGACAATACAAGTCAGGGTGTAAAAGATGGGGACAGTGAAGGACATGTCGATGATGGAACAGATGATGACAATACAAGTCAGGGTGTAAAAGATGGGGACAGTGAAGGACATGTCGATGATGGAACAGATGATGACAATACAAGTCAGGGTGTAAAAGATGGGGACAGTGAAGGACATGACGATGATGGAACAGATGATGACAATACAAGTCAGGGTGTAAAAGACAGGGACAGTGAAGGACATGATGATAGTGGCACAGGGGATGACAATACAAGTCAGGGTGTAAAAGATGGGGACAGTGAAGGACATCACGATGATGGACCAGTTGATGACAATACAAGTCAGGATGGTCAAGACGGGGACAGAGAAGGACATGACAATGATGTAGCACAGGATGAAAATACAAGTAAGGGTGTAAACGACGGGGACAGTGAAGGACATGATGATAGTGGCACTGGGGATGACAATACAAATCAGGGTGTAACAGACGGGAACAGTGAAGGACATGATGATGATGGAACAGATGATGACAATACAAGTCAGGGTGTAAAAGATGGGAACAGCGAAGAACATGAAAATGGTGAAGCTGAGGTGTATAAACCAAGTAAGGCTGTGGAAGTCGGGAGCAGTAAAGGAGATGATGTAGCTAAGGATTACAATACAAGTCGGGCTGTGAAGGAATGGTACAATGATGAACATGACGATGATGGAGCACAGGATGAAAATACAAGTCAGGGTGTAAAAGACGGAGACAGTGAAGGAAATGACAATGATGGAACAGATGATGACAATACAAGTCAGGGTGTAAAAGAAGGGAGGAGTGAAGGACATGATAATGATGGAACAGAAGATGACAACACAAGTCAGGGTGTAAACAACGGGGACAGTGAAGGACATGTCGATGATGGAACAGATGATGATAATACAAGTCAGGGTGTAAAAGATGGGGACAGTGAAGGACATGTCGATGATGGAACAGATGATGACAATACAAGTCAGGGTGTAAAAGACGGGGACAGTGAAGGACATGATGATAGTGGCACAGGGGATGACAATACAAGTCAGGGTGTAAATGAGGGGGACAGTGAAGGACATGAAAATGATGGTGCACAGGATGACAATACAAGTCAGGGTGTAAAAGACGGGAACAGTGAAGGACATGACGATAATGGACCAGAGGATGACAATACAAGTCAGGGGGTAAACGACGGGAACAGTGAAGGACATGTCGATGATGGAACAGATGATGACAATACAAGTCAGGGTGTAAAAGACGGGGACAGTGAAGGACATGTTGATGATGGAACAGATGATGACAATACAAGTCAGGGTGTAAAAGACGGGGACAGTGAGGGACATGTCGATGATGGAACAGATGATGACAATACAAGTCAGGGTGTAAAAGATGGGGACAGTGAAGGACATGTCGATGATGGAACAGATAATGACAATACAAGTCAAGGTGTAAAAGACGGGGACAGTGAAGGACATGTCGATGATGGAACAGATGATGACAATACAAGTCAGGGTGTAAAAGACGGGGACAGTGAAGGACATGATGATAGTGGCACAGGGGATGACAATACAAGTCAGGGTGTAAATGAGGGGGACAGTGAAGGACATGAAAATGATGGTGCACAGGATGACAATACAAGTCAGGGTGTAAAAGACGGGAACAGTGAAGGACATGACGATGATGGAACAGATGATGACAATACAAGTCAGGGTATAAAAGACGGGGACAGTGACGGACATGTCGATGATGGAAAAGATGATGACAATACAAGTCAGGGTGTAAAAGATGGGGACAGTGAAGGACATGTCGATGATGGAACAGATGATGACAATACAAGTCAGGGTGTAAAAGACGGGAGCAGTGAAGGACATAATAATGATGGAACAGAAAATGACAACACAAGTCAGGGTGTAAACAATGGGGACAGTGAAGGACATGTCGATGATGGAACAGATGATGATAATACAAGTCAGGGTGTAAAAGACAGGGACAGTGAGGGACATGTCGATGATGGAACACATGATGACAATACAAGTCAGGGGGTAAACAACGGGAACAGTGAAGGACATGTCGATGATGGAACAGATGATGACAATACAAGTCAGGGTGTAAAAGACGGGGACAGTGAAGGAAATGACAATGATGGAAAAGATGATGACAATACAAGTCAGGGTGTAAAAGAAGGGAACAGTGAAGGACATGATAATGATGGAACAGAAAATGACAACACAAGTCAGGGTGTAAACAATGGGGACAGTGAAGGACATGTCGATGATGGAACAGATGATGATAATACAAGTCAGGGTGTAAAAGACGGGGACAGTGAAGGACATGTCGATGATGGAACAGATGATGACAATACAAGTCAGGGTGTAAAAGACGGGGACAGTGAAGGACATGATGATAGTGGCACAGGGGATGACAATACAAGTCAGGGTGTAAATGAGGGGGACAGTGAAGGACATGAAAATGATGGTGCACAGGATGACAATACAAGTCAGGGGGTAAACGACGGGGACAGTGAAGGACATGATGATAGTGGCACAGGGGATGACAATACAAGTCAGGGTGTAAAAGATGGGGACAGTGAAGGACATCACGGTGATGGAACAGATGATGACAACACAAGTCAGGGTGTAAAAGACAGGGACAGCGAAGGACATGATGATAGTGGCACAGGGGATGACAATACAAGTCAGGATGTTCAAGACGGGGACAGAGAAGGACATGACAATGATGTAGCACAGGATGAAAATACAAGTAAGGGTGTAAAAGACGGGGACAGTGAAGGACATGATGATAGTGGCACAGGGGATGACAATACAAATCAGGGTGTAACAGACGGGGACAGTGAAGGACATGACGATGATGGAACAGATGATAACAATACAAGTCAGGGTGTAAAAGATGGGAACAGCGAAGAACATGAAAATGGTGAAGCTGAGGTGTATAAACCAAGTAAGGCTGTGGAAGTCGGGAGCAGTAAAGGAGATGATGGAGCTAAGGATTACAATACAAGTCAGGCTGTGAAGGAATGGTACAGTGATGAACATGACGATGATGGAGCACAGGATGAAAATACAAGTCAGGGTGTAAACAACGGGAACAGTGAAGGACATGTCGATGATGGAACAGATGATGACAATACAAGTCAGGGTGTAAAAGACGAGGACAGTGAGGGACATGTCGATGATGGAACAGATGATGACAATACAAGTCAGGGTGTAAAAGACGGGGACAGTGAAGGACATGTCGATGATGGAACAGATGATGACAATACAAGTCAGGGTGTAAAAGAAGGGGACAGTGAAGGACATGTCGATGATGGAACAGATGATGCCAATACAAGTCAGGGTGTAAAAGATGGGGACAGTGAAGGACATGTCGATGATGGAACAGATGATGATAATACAAGTCAGGGTTTAAAAGATGGGGACAGTGAAGGACATGTCGATGATGGAACAGATGATGACAATACAAGTCAGGGTGTAAAGGACGGGAACAGTGAAGGACATGTCAATGATGGAACAGATGATGACAATACAAGTCAGGGGGTAAACGACGGGAACAGTGAAGGACATGTCGATGATGGAACAGATAATGACAATAGTGGCAGAGATGGAGAAAAGAACAGCATTGAAAATCAGAACAGCAGAGACGGAAAGAGCAGCAGTGAAAAACCGAACAGCAGGGATATAGACAAGAACAGCAGTGAAAAACAAAACAGCAGAGACGGAGATAAGAACAGCAGGGAAAAACAGAACCACAGTGATGGAGATAAGAACAGCAGAGAAAAACAGAACACCAGTCATGTAGATAATAACAGCAATGAAAAACAGAACAGCAGAGAAGGAGATAAGAACAGCGGTGAAAAACGGAACGGTAGTGATGGAGATAAGAACAGCAGTGAAAAACAGAACAATAGTGGTGTAGATAAGAACAGCAGTGAAAACCAGAACAGCAGTGACAGAGATAAGAACAGCAGGGAAAAACAGAACAGCAGTGAAAAACAGAACGGCAGTGAAAAACAGAACAGCAGAGAAGGAGATAAAAACAGCGGTGAAAAACAGAACAATAGTGGTGTAGATAAGAACAGCAGTGAAAACCAGAACAGCAGTGACAGAAATAAGAACAGCAGTGAGAAACAGAACAGCAGTGAAAAACAGAACAACAGAGAAGGAGATAAAAACAGCAGTGAAAAACAGAACGGCAGTGATGGAGATAAGAACAGCAGTGAAAAACAGAACAATAGTGGTGTAGATAAGAACAGCAGTGAAAACCAGAACAGCAGTGATGGAGATAAGAACAGCAGTGAAAAACAGAACAGCAGTGAGGGAGATAAGAACAGCAGTGGTTCAGAGAACATTGGGGATGGAGACAAAAACAGCAGTGAAAAACAGAAAAGTAGTGAAGAGAACAGGGGTGATGGAGATAAGAACAGCAGGGAAAGAGACAACAGCAGTGATGGAGATAAGAAGATCAGTGATGATCAGAACAGCAGTGATGAAGAAGAGAGCGGCAAAAGTGACAACAGCAAAGGCCATTCCAAAGAGGAGAACACTGATTACAGCAATGAAGAGCACAACGATGGACGCAGCGGTGAGAAGCAAAAAGGTATTAAAAGTGGTATAAAAGGCCATAATAAAACAAACTATAAGAAAATACCAATTAGTGTTCATTTTAATCACTGTTAATTGTTGATAAATTTTGATAAACACCTTGAATGTTCCTCGGATAAATCAAACAACCACATTTTAAGATTGATATAGAAAAAAACATCTTAAAATCCATGTTTGATAAGCAGCTAAATCATAACTTTATATACCTGTTATGAACTAACTAAAATAGTCAGACTTCCCACAAGTGTACTGTGTATTGCAGATTGCTGGACTAAATGGTTCGATAGAGATGATCCAACTGCATCAGGGGATTGGGAGGTCCTTGAAAACCTTTACAGAGAAAACCCCGGGGAGATTTGCAACAGGCCTCTCCGTATTCAGGCCAAGACTACATCTGGGCACAGCGTAGCTTCCACAGGCGACGTCATTGCAGTGTAAGGGTTTAAATATGTCTTAGCACTTCAGAAATGGATGACTTTTTTTAAAATCATTGGTTCTTGTCAACAGATTTGACACACGCACTGGATTTGTATGTAAACACACTGACCAACCATCAGGTTCAGAGTGTCATGATTACAAAGTCCGTTTCCTCTGTCCACAAGAGTTTTGTGATCCCAAAGGTACATACATAAATAACGGACAACTCTTTTTTTCTGTAACTATACAATATATAGTACGATATATTTCTTCTTCTGTCAGTGTGCTGGACCAAGTGGTTTGACCGGGACACTCCCAGTGGCATTGGAGATTGGGAACTCCTGTGTGACTTGAGAGCTGAGAATCCTGGACAAATCTGTGAACGACCGCTTTACATTGAAGTTCAGAACAAGCTCAACAATTTGCCTGCTGCCTTCACTGGACACTCCTTCCACATGTAGGTTCATCATGAGTAGTAATACATGTCGAATATTGAAAACAAATGAACTGAACTAAGACTTTGTATATATTTTCAGCTACAGCCCCACTGAAGGTTTTGCCTGCCGCAACTGTGATCAGAAAGAACGCCGTTGCCATGACTACAAAGTTCGCTTTGGCTGTCCGTGTAATGTTTAAGCATTTCCTATGTCTACAATTACTACAAAAAGCCTTACTATGATGTTATGATTATTATTTTTTGTCAATGAGTAACAATAATTATTATTTTTGTCAATGAGTAACTATTATTTAATTATTATTTAATTATTTTTGAAATAAGTTATTTAAAACTGTTTTCAATTGCCTAATTAATTTGTAAATTATTATGTATTTATTTTAATTTCTATTTATTATTCTGTGTCAAATTATATTATTATTATACTATTATAAACAATCATTTTTTGTTTTGTAACAAGCGGGAACAAGCGTTAGAAAATGAAAATTAATGAATGAATAAACAATTGTTAATGAATGTAACTATTCATTTATTTATTTGTTAACCTTTATTTTACCTGGTGATAACCTACTGAGATCAAGACATCTTTTTCAAGGGTGACAATGATTTCTCTGTATACAGTGTGTAAAAAATATGAATGGCCTTTAGATAAAATTATAAACAGTAATGTTAGTAATTTAACACAGGGCTACACTTCAGACATAACACACACACACCTCACTGCCCTCCACCACACCTTTCATCAGCAGCTCAGTTTAAAGTCTAAAGGAGCATAAGGAGAGAGCAACTCACTCAAGAAAAGGCGGGGCAAGGCCATTTAGACATTAACGAACAACATTTAAAAATCAATTCTAGAACTGACAGGCCACAGTACAATGAATTACAATAATCAAGGCGTGATGTGATGAAAGTGGACGACACGGCCAAACTCATTTAGAGGAAGGTAGGCTTTGACCTGCAGTTGAAAGAAACTAGGATACCCAACAACAGAACTTATCTGCTTGTCTAATTTATCACTCTGAGATTTTTAACTGCAGGATTAACACAGGACTTTAGAGGGCTAAGCCAGTCAGTAGAGCTAGGGACATTGGGATGGCCAAAAATGAATACGTCAGTTTGGTTTTTGTTGAGATTTCAGAAATGAAGTGTTAGCCAGTTTTTAACATCTTGAATTCAAGACAGTAATGCTTCAGAGCTGCCGTATTTTAATGGCAAATAAATCTGTGCATCGTCTGCGAAAAAGTAGAAAGGTACATTGTGTTTCCTGAAAATATTTCCGAAAGGCAAGGAATTGTAAACATTATGAAAACTTTCAAACTGGGTATAAAGAGGCAAAATGTTTAATGTCAAATGTCAAGAACAATACAAGAGACATGACAAAAAAGTTACAGAAAATCACAACTGAGCGCCCTGTACTTTAGTCATTTTGCCTTGGGCGCCCAAATTCCTAGGTCCGCCACTGAAAGTCGCTTTACAGTTTACAAACACCACATTTATAAAAGGCAATGTGGGAGAAGTGCCTAGCTTAAAGACACAACAACAGATTGCACTAAAGCTTTTTGATCTGTGAAATCTAGTGGGCAATTTTAATGAGACTTTTAAAAGGCCCGTCTCCCTTTATTCAATGGTGCAATGGTGACATCTACTGTACATGAGGAAAACACACACTTTTTCTAATCACATTTACTAAATTAGAAAGCAGAATGAGCCTCATTATAAACAGGATTTACCATGAGTTTTGGAGAGTTAAGCCTCGCTCCATGTTCAAGTTTAGCACAGATCCAGAGAAAAATGTCTTTCTGATGATGACATCCACTCATTCTAGTCACAAACAGCAAAATCCACGACAAAAGAGTGTGTATCTGCGACAGGAAGTGACATCACAGAGCATGAAATCTAATTTTTGTTTTTGTTTTTTACTATCTCTTGAGACAGTTTAGGTAATACATAAAACATAAGGTAAAAACAATAACAATAAAAATATTTTAATAACATTTTTTTCAATTGTTTGTTTGTTTTTTCACTTTCTTCAGTGATATCGTCTGTAATCCTACATGACATCCTTTCCATAGATTAATCTGAATATACACCTAAATCACAATAAGATGAAAAAGACACCTATGACTAATTAAATACATTTATAGATATGCTGATGCCACCTGCTGGTCAGTTTATGTAACTGACACACAAGTGGTGCATGGTTTATGACATGATCTTATATAATAAACAGAAGGTTAGGTCTGTGTGACCAAAACAGAACAAAATGTCTGTTATTTAAGTTATGTTAGTAGAATGTGTCAAAAACTGCAGTAAACAGTCATTTTGGTCATTTGAGCTAATTTAGCAGTAAGCCTGGGGGTCAACAGAAATTGCTCTGAGGGTCACATTGGGCCCCTGGTTCAGTTTACTTTAATTATCCAATGTATTAGTCAAACTCCTTAGCTACATCCCCATGCACTCCTCCTCAGCTTCAGCCTCATTGTACAGTCGAGTTTGAACACTCCACAGCTTCATCTTCATCACACAGCCACGTTTAACCAGTCCTCAGCTTCATCTTCATCACACAGCCAGGTTTGACCAGTCCTCAGCTTCATCTTCATCACACAGCCAGGTTTGAACAGTCCTCAGCTTCATCTTCATCACACAGCCAGGTTTGACCAGTCCTCAGCTTCATCTTCATCACACAGCCAGGTTTGACCAGTCCTCAGCTTCATCTTCATCACACAGCCAGGTTTGACCAGTCCTCAGCTTCATCTTCATCACACAGCCAGGTTTGACCAGTCCTCAGTTTCAACTTCATCACACAGCCAGGTTTGAACAGTCCTCAGCTTCATCTTCATCGCACAGTTGAGTTTGACCAGTCCCCAGCTTCATCTTCATTGCACAGCCAGGTTTGACCAGTCCTCGGCCTCAGCCTCCTCTCCTCTACTTGCGTGTCATAAAACTCCAGCTCTTCACACCTGATACACAAATCCCCTGGTTTCTATCTCATATTGTTATGTATTTTTCTGGTTAAATTATGGATAATAAATAAATACATCTTTCAAGATGATCATTACAATCTGTAGATTACACAATGAAAAGATGATGCAGCAATACACAAACTACTACTTCAGACAGGAGTCAGGAGCAGAACCTCCCGACATGAGTGTTTGTGAATCCTGTTCTCACAAAACCGAGAGAACCTGTAGGTGTGTTATCCACAGGTGTTATTCCCAGGATTAATATAACAACCCTGCTATAAACAGATGTTTGTGACAGTGATGGACCTGAGGACAATGTACAAACTGTTCCCACTGCACTGGACGATGAAGAAGCAGCTCCTCACAGGCCTCAGCTGCGCTCACAATGAATACAAGACAAAACATCACAACTACTCAGCTCATCCTTATTTAGAAACCCTTATGCACCCTGATTCTTCAGTATTTCCTCAGCCTTGTATCCATATGGTCTGATGCTTCTAATTGTACAGGGACACTGCACAACAATGTATTTAAAGGTCCCATATCCTGCAAAATCGACTTTTCAGAGGTTTTAACCTTCCTACAGTGCTATTTGGGCCTCATATGCGTGCCCAAAGTGGTTTCTTGATTGATTCCCTCATGCTTTCGCTAGAGACCTGTCTTTTCCGTCCCCCTCGGGTGAGCAGGCAGACGGGGGCTCCTCACTAAGATGACGCGGCTTCACCAGGATGACGCGGCACTCAAGCCACGCCTCCAGGAAGCGCGTAGCTGCACCGTAAACAAACCGCTCTGGCGCTACGTAACCGCGTCTGTTTAGCATCACTTCGCTTTGAATGCTACTTCTTTAGTTCCAGCGCAGCTACTGTTTATACAACGGTTCGTTACTAGCCATGTGTCTTTCAGAAAATCTGTGTTCGGTTCCAAATATGTCTCTAGACTATTTTATTTAGAGACGAAAAAGTACGTGGAAAGTGGATGAACAGAACTATTAAATCTTCAGTGTTGACTTCAAATTATTAAGCCCTGTTCAGACCGCAGCGACAAAATTGCGCCTGTCGCCCCTAGTTTGTCGCCTTGGGAGAGGCGACAAACTAGGGGCCATTTGAGGAGAGTCGCTTTGGTCGCGCGACTTTGTCGCCAAAAAAAAAGTCACCAGCGGACGCGTGGCGCGACCAGCGTGGCGCGACCAGCGTGACCAACGCACGTTTGCGGCAGAGGAGTTGTGTTTCTGGTGTGTATTCTGTTGGTGCGATGTCAGACCGGGTGAAGCGAGTGCTTTTGGTGTATTTACTTTATTTATTTACCAATGTAGGAGATCGGCTCGGCGGCGTGTCTGGGTCCACCAGATATTTCAGAAGCGATCCGACTTTGGTGAATATCATCATTTGCTCCAAGAGCTCCGTCTGGATGACCATCGCTTCCAGCGGTATTTTCGTCTTTCCCGGGTCCAGTTTGACGACTTGTTGTCCCGCATTGGTGCGGGGATAACGTACCAGGACACCAACTACAGGCGCTCAATTCCAGCTGCTGAGCGCCTGTCAATCTGTCTTCGGTTAGTAGAAAATAATTTTGATAATTCTGAGTGCAATGGCCTACTAACAATAAGGTGTATTTTCATTAAAGCCTATTTAACCCTTGTATTATGTTGCGGGTCAATTTGACCCATTTCAGTTTTTGTGTTGACCAAAGTACTGGTTATCCTTTTTTTTTCTTCCTACAATTTTGTGACTTTTTCTCATTTTGGGTCATGAGCTTGTGTGTGAAATCTGGACTCTTTGATGTGTAGTACAATGTCTGTGCAGAGTTTGTATACAAATATGATGTTGTGGGTCATTTTGACCCAGACTCTTTAATATGGGTAAACAGCTGTTCAGATCTGTTCAGATCAAAAATGAACATGTCCCTTTGATGTACTTTTGCCTCTACTCACACCTGGGTCTCAGGTGTGAGTAGAGGCAAAAGTAGAGGCGGGACTTTCTCGCCCTTTTCCTTGTCACTGTCACTGTTCTCATGTCATCTCTTTGGCAAAGAAACCAAAAATGAGCTCCACAAGGTTTACAGCTGAAGAAACTTTGGCACAGATATTGAACTGGGATAGTGATGCAGAGGAGGAGATTTCAGAGATAGAGGATCTTTCAGAGGCCGAGGACAATGTTATTGATGACCCAGATTTTCAATTTTCTTCCGATGAAGAGTATTCAGAGGATGAGTCTGCTGTCGTCTCAGCTGAAAACCAAGAAATACAGCAATCATCATCCACAGAGAATACATGGACATCTAAAGATGGTAAGATAAAATGGTCAACATCATCACACCAAAGTCGAGGTAGACTGTCATCTGTCAATGTCATCAAAAAGACTCCCGGTCCTACAAGATTTGCTGTCACACGAGTTCATGATATTCAGTCAGCATTTCAGCTCTTCGTATCCCCACCAATAGAGAAGATTATACTGGACATGACCAATTTGGAGGGGGAGGCGTGTATTTCAAGAGAAATGGAAACCACTGAATCAGACTGACTTGCATGCTTACATCGAATTCTGGTATTAGCTGGAGTGTACAGGTCAAAAGGAGAAGCAACAGCAAGTCTGTGGAACGAAGAAAATGGAAGGCCAGTAATCTTTCGAGCCACAATGTCTCTGGAGATATTCCACATGATATCTCGTGGTGATCCGATTTGACAACCGCGACACCAGAGTTGGTCGACACGTGAAAAAGACAAGTTGAGCTGCGATCAGAGATGTATGGGGATAAATGGGTCAAAATTCTGCCTTTGTTGTACAATCCTGGTCCGCATGTTACTGTTGATGTGCGCCTTGTTCCATTCAGGGGACGTTGTCCTTTCCGACAGTACATGCCTAACAAGCCCGCTAAGTATGGCATCAAAATATGGGCAGCCTGTGATGCAAAATCTAGCTATGCGTGGAATATGCAAGTATACACAGGAAAACTACCTGGAGAAGCACCTGAGAAGAATCAGGGGATGCGTGTTGTGCTGGAGATGAGTGAAGGGCTGCAAGGTCACAACATCACATGTGACAACTTCTTTACATCCTACCGCCTTGAGAAGAACTTCCAGAAGAGAAAGCTTACAATGTTGGGAACAGTCAGAAGAAACAAGCCAGAACTTCCCAAGGAAATTCTGAAGGTGCAGGGCAGAACCTCTGCATTCTCAATATTTGCTTTCAGCGAGACAGCAACAGTTGTTTCATACTGCCCAAAGAGAAACAAGAATGTTCTTGTAATGAGCACAATGCACACTGATGCATCTCTGAGCACAAGAGAAGACATGAAGCCACAAATGATCATGGACTACAACTCCACCAAAGGAGGAGTTGACAATCTGGACAAAGTCACAGCAACATACAGCTGCCAGCGCAAGACTGCCCGTTGGCCCTTGGTGATTTTCTTCAACATTGTGGACGTGTCTGCATACAATGCCTATGTCCTATGGACTGAAATCAACCAACAATGGAATGCCGCAAATTGTTCCGACGTCGGCTTTTTCTGGAACAACTCGGCAAAGAGCTTGTCACTCCCAGGATGCAGAGTCGATCCAGGCCACCCAAAACCCAAGCAGCTGCAGCTGTCATTGAAAAAGTCAAGCTCACGTTACCCAACCAATCTGCAATTGATCCATTGGATACAGGTGTGAAGAAAAGGAAAAGATGCCAGGTCTGTCCTTCCCGAGATGACAGTAAAACAAGTACCTGTTGTGTGAAATGCAAGAATTACATCTGCAGAAAGCACACAATTACATTCTGTCCATCATGTGGGGAACATTGAAAATTTTGAATACTGAAAATAGTAGAGTGGGGAAAAAATTTGTTTGTGAAGAGGGAATACTTTCAATAGTTCTTAAATATAGTGTTGAAAAAAAAAAAAAAAAGGTATTGTATGTCTCTTTTCTAAATGTTCATATAATCTCAAATAAAGATGTTGTTGGTTTAGCCTATTTTTTTACTGTTTTGCCTGGCTTTACACAGTATGGGTCAAAATGACCCGCAACATAATCAATGTAATTTTTTTTCAACATAATACAAGGGTTAAACAAGACGTTTGAAACGTCTACTGTCAATAGGTTTATTGCTGTTAAAACATATTTTTAATCTCTTCTATCACTGTGTGTGTGTGTGTGTGTGTGTGTGCGTGCGTGTGCGTGTGTATGTACAGTGTGTGTGTGTGTGTGTGTGTGTGTGTGTGTGTGTGTGTGTGTGTGTGTGTGTATACAGTGTGTAAAAAGATGATAGTAAAATGAACGTTTTCAAAAACATTTTGACCTAGTGCATTATTTCAGGTTAGATTCTGTTACATCTTGGTACATTTAGGTTATAGTTATTTATGTTATTTTGTTATTCAGGTTTCTTGCCACTGGGGACTCGTACAGGACAATTGCCAGCAGCTTCAGAGTTGGTGTGTCCACAGTCTGCTCCATCATCCCTGATGTAGTGACAGCCATCTGGGACTCCCTCGTGGCAGAATTCATGGCTGTGCCCACGACCGAGAAGTGGAGGTCCATTGCTGAGGAGTTTGAGGAGCGATGGAACTTTCCTCTTTGCTGCGGAGCTGTGGATGGGAAGCATGTGAGGTTGAAGGCACCCCCCAACTCAGGATCCCTGTTCTTCAACTACAAGGGAGATCATTCTCTGGTTCTCCTCGCTGTAGTTGATGCCAGGTATCGGTTCCGGGTAAGTGATGTTGGGGGATACGGGAGGACGAGTGATGGGGGGATCTTGGCCAACTCTGCCTTTGGTCAGGCACTGCGTGAGGGCACTCTCCATCTGCCCCCTGACCAGAACCTGCCTGGAGCTGACCACAGAGGGTCCCAGCCCCATGTCTTTGTGGCTGATGAGGCCTTCCCGCTGCAAAGGCACATGATGCGACCTTATCCAGGACGTATCCAGAAGAGCGCATCTTTAATTATCGCCTCTCCCGGGCACAGCTGGTTGTGGAAGATGCCTTTGGGATCTGGACCTCGCAGTGGAGAATGTTTCGGCAGGAACTGGAAGTCCACCCAGAAGTTGCGGAGAAATGCGTGAAGGCAACTTGTCTACTCCACAACTTCATGCGGGCTACAGCGCCGGAGCATGCGCCTGGACTGTGGGGAGCTGGAGAACAAGGGGAGCCACTTCCAGGTGTAGGGTGGCTGGGGGCAAACAACCCGTCCCAAGAGGCCTCAAGGGTGAGGGAAGTCTTCAAGGCCCATTTCCATGAGGAGGGAGCAGTGACATGGCAACCCACAGAATAGTCATGTCCTCTACAGGACTGACCCACAACGGCTCTTTTAAGAGCCACCCACTAAACAATAAAGAGCTTAACATCTTACTTTACATTTTAGCTTTAGTTGCAATGAATGATTAACTAATAGCTTAAATATTGTACCTTTTGGATAAATGAACCTACAGCCTTCTGTATTGTTTTTCATGCTGTTCTGCCTTTCTTATTGCAGGTAGTGTCTGCCACGTCTCATCACAACATGCCCATTGAAGATTAACCCCAATTACCTAGTTGTTTACACAGGATAAGATTAAATTAATAAAAAATACAGTGTTTAACTTCTTAGCTCTTGTACTTGCTTGGTTTTTGTGTATGGTAAATAAAAGTAAGCATTTACATATATGTAAATATTTTACACATGTTACTGATATTACCACCAACTACTCAGCATTATGAAAATTATGCATAAAGAATATAGGCCACCTCTTTTGTTGAAAAAAAAAATCATTTTATTTTGAAACTTATTAGAATAAAATCTTTTTTCTATATACAGATTTAAGAAAATAATTTAACTATATACAAAATTTAATACAGGAACAAAAAGGACCTTGGCCTGGAGAAGGGACACATGAGGAAGAAGAGAAAGGAGAGTCTGGTTCCACCCCTGCAGAAGATACCACCTCATTTATCTATTCAGTGGGCTCCAATGGTTCCAGATTTAGAGAATATGTTGTATTCTCATATAATAATTTATGAATTTGAAATTTTACTAAATCTTTGGAATGAGGTGGTACCTTCTGCAGGAGAGGAAGCAGAGAGAAAAGAAAATGCTCATCTTCTGATTGAGCAGAAGGAAGAGGAGGCGGAAGATAGTCCTGGATAGTAGCAAGCAACGATTTCTCAAAGGCTGATGGCTCCTCCCTGACCCTCTTCTTTCCTCTTCCCCTAGGTGGGCCTGAAAAACACAAGTTGAAATTAGAATGATACTTAAAGGCTAAAAACCAAAAAGGATTTCCCCCAACAAAATGCTTTCCCACACACCAATAGGTGCAGCAGAAGGGCCAGCCTGGCCAGAAGAAGCAGCAGCAGCAGGCAGTTCTGGCAGAGGAGACTCTGACCCCTGGTGGTGATGGCCGAGATCTTCTGCTTCTGTCATGATAATCAAAAAGAATATAGTTTAGCCTTGTACATTTCCCAGTGGTGGAAAGAGTACAGAACATGTGTACTCAAGTGAAAGTAGTGACTTGTGACTAAAAACATAACTAGTACTGCTGTAAAATCTGAAAAAGTACAATGACTGAAAAAAAATAAACTCAATTACATTAGGTGAGTATTTGGAATTTGGAATAGTTTCTTTCCACCCCTGATTATTTCTACCCTTACTGGAATACAGCATATTGAACGAGACAGACAAAACCTGTATAATTTTCCAGTTTTATGACTGCACTTAATAACAGACCTCCAGTGTCTGACTGCCCTGCTGCTAGCGGCAATTATGTTAGCAGCACGGCTAGCAAAAAGACGACAAATTTTCACGGCTCAAAAGTTGTGATAACTTACCAGACAATCCAATCTCCTGGCCAACCTTCTTCCAGGCAAGGTCCTTCTTGTTCCTGTCTCTGTACTCCGCCAACGTAACATCATACAGCTCCGGATGCTGCCACACGGTCACAATAAGTTTATCGTCCATGTCTGTTGCCGCTGTCTGGTTTGTTTTCGTCCTTCTTCCCGGATAATGAAATACGAAGTTACGTCACTGAAGCGTGATCTCTGATTGGTTGCCATCCGCGGCGGTCACTGCGTTGGCCGCAGAAAGTTCAGCTTTGTTTCTCTTCTGCGACGGTCGCCCCGGTCGCGCGAATGAAGCGAATTTGCGGCCACCGCAAAGTCACTCTTGTCGCGTCGCGCCGCACGACAGAATCGCAGGATTCGCGCCGGTTGCCCCGGTCGCGCCGCAAAATCGCAGGAGGCTTTTGTCGCGCGACACCATAGACTTAACATGTAAACTGGTCGCGTTGGTCGCTGCGGTTTGAACGCCCCTTTATGTTTAATTTATTTTTGAACCAGTTCAACGACAAATAGTCCAACTGTATAACATAATGGCTTACATACTGTGAGGTACAGTAATAAAAGTATAAGCCATACCTACATACAGTTATGATCTGTTTTCCCCCAGTTTGCAATTCTAAAGCCCTGTTCAGACCGCCGCGACAAAATCGTGCCTGTCGCCCCTAGTTTGTCGCCTGTGCATTTAAGGACAGTCGCTTTAGTCATGCGACTTGGTCGCCGAAAAAAAAAGTCACCAGCGGACACGCGGCGCGACCGGCGCGACCAGCACAGCTAACCTGCTGCTAGAGTTTAGATTCCTGGGAGCGGGGCGTTCGGGACCACATTTTCCGCTCTTTTGTCGGGCTGGGCGCGGACTCAAGGGGCAGAGACCATGGATGTATTAAATGAACTGGATAAGGTACGCCCCCTCTGTCTGTGGTCCCAGATTGATTTGTGGCCGTGCGAGGTACTGCAGCCTCTTGGAACCAGCCTTTTTCTAAAATTGCACATTATAATTGCAGACAGGACTGAATTATTATCGGTATTTAAATAAAATAGAAGGAAATGTTCTTTTCTACCGTTTATAAAATCACACAAATTACCGTTTTTATATTAAGTGACGTCACCGCAAACATGTGTGAGTCACGTGAACGAGCACGTCGGACGATATAAACAGAAGCACGTGGAAAAGGCTCGACTAGCGATACCTGTAAGTTGTATTTTATTTCATTTCAGACGCTTTCAGGTGTGCTCTAACATGAAGAACACAATTACAATCACACAAGCTAACGTTAACACAAAAACTTGCAAGCTGCGTGGTCGTTCACGTCGCTCAAAGCATCATGGGGGAAAGCAAAGATGTCAGCCTTCGTATCAGGAAGTAAATGCGGAAGTAAGAAACTTTTTTGGGGTCATGCGCCAATGAGCACTCTCCATAGGGATAAACAGGACGGCTATCTTTGATTCATCTTCCAGGTTTTATTATAGTTCTATGGCAGAGACGAGCACTTGTGGTGTCACGTGTGTAACGTGTGCTCCACGGCGAAAGAGCGCGGTGTGCAGCCAGCACTGTGTTGTTTTCCTCCTCATCCTCCGATAAAGTGGTCAAAATATGTGACGGCACCATAATAAAAGTGCGCGGCTGCTACACGGAGCGGAGCAGAGGAGAGAGAGAGAGCCACGGATGCCCTCCCAAAAAGCTGAAGAAAAGAGCGAGGGAGAGAGATCATTGGTCCAGCGTCAGCGGAGGGACAGGCACTTCTGGAACAGGACACGTCCCGTTGGTGCAGGTAGAACACTAAACACTTGTAGCCCTGTCAGGCGTTTATTCTGCTGATAAAACTCTGCACGGAACTCAGTTTATGGTTCTACTCGTGCGCGGGCTCGGGTCTGTTGTCTATCATGCGTTTGGTTTGTTTACGTCCTTCTTTCCGGATAATGATATACGTAGTAACGTCTCTCAAGCGTGGTCTCTGATTGGTTGCCATCCGCGGCAGTCGCGGCGTTGGCCGCAGAAAGTTCAGCTTTGTTTATCTTCTGCGACGGTCGACCCGGTCGCGCGAATGAAGCGAATTTGCGGCCGCCGCAAAGTCGCTCTTGTCGCGTCGCGCCCATGGATGTATTAAATGAACTGGATAAGGTACGCCCCCTCTGTCTGTGGTCCCAGATTGATTAGTGGTCGTGTGAGGTACTGCAGCCTCTTGGAACCAGCCTTTTTCTAAAATTGCACATTATAATTGCAGACAGTACTGAATTATTATCAGTATTTAAATAAAATAGAAGGAAATGTTCTTTTCTACCGTTTCTAAAATCACCGAAATTACCGTTTTTATATGAAGTGGGGGATTGTCGTCACGTGGCGCCCTAAAACAAAGATGGCAGCCATCATTTCAGGAAGTAAAACAAAGATGGCAGCCATCATTTCAGGAAGTAAAACAAAGATGTCAGCCTTCGTATCAGGAAGTAAATGCGGAAGTAAGAAACTTTTTTGGGGTCATGCGCCAATGAGCACTCTCCATAGGGATAAACAGGACGGCCATCTTGGGTTCATCTTCCAGGTTTTATTATAGTTCTATGGTCGCGCCGCACAACAGAATCGCAGGATTCGCGCCGCGCCGGTCGCTCCGGTTGCGCCGCAAAGTCGCAGGAGGCTTTTGTCGCGCGACACCATAGACTTTACATGTAAACTGGTCGCTTTGGTCGCGGCGGTGTGAACGCCCCTTTATTCATGACACAATACACACATTTGCCTTCGGAATTTCTCGACAACATACGTTCTCCGCTTCTGTGGCCATAGTCCTAATACACCTAAAAAGAATGGAAACAGCTAATGCTAATGCTACACAGTAATTACACGATAGATAAAACAGATATAAGAGTTAGCTTATTATTTACCAAACGGCAACGTCCGTCGTTGAGGTACTGCATACACGTCAAACTCCAGGTCAGATCCAGGACGTAGGACTCTGTGCGACGCACCGTCAGGACGGATAAAATGTTTATTCCAGTGTTCTTGTATCGCTGTTTACCGGAGCACGCGGTGCAAGCCCACCATCTCCGCTCTAGGCTACGTCACGGGTTTGGGCGGGGGAGGCACGCTCTCTCTGAGGCACGTCACGGGTTGGGCGGGGGAGGCGCGGGGGTGGGGGGGGGTTGGCAGACTGCTCCCTATTTGGGGGGGTCGGATCTCAGAGTAACGCCTAGTGTTCACTGCGGTCCGTTTTTGACGAAAGCCACGTAGATTCACGTGGTTTCGCGCGAGAGCATTACTTTTTATTTTTTATTATTTTTGCCGGACGCCACAGCGGTCTGGCACGGCTTTCATGTCCTATTTGACGAGTGTTCTCGCGCGAAACCACGTGAATCTACGTGGCTTTCATCAAAAACAGACCGCAATTAATCGGAGCTGGTGTGACAGGCAATCTGCAAGAGACCCGCGCGGGTCCCGGACCGCGACCAGACTGGACTCAAATCGTAAGCCGTTTGCTTTTGCAAGGAGGGGGGGCCAGTCCAAGAAATAGGTGTTTTTTGAAAACTGTTATGTTATAGACAGAGGCGTCGCCAGACCAATTTTACCGGGGCTTGAGCCCCGGATGTTTGACGTCCAGCCCCGAATTAAATTATTTCCCCAAATTATTGTGATTCTGATTCAAAGTCCGCACTGTTACATTGCACTTCATGATGTGCGGGAATCAGAGCTCCGAGAGCGAGGCTCGGACGCTCCGTGCTCGAGGCTCGTGCGCTCCGTGCGCGGGGCTCGGATGCTCCATGCGCGGGGCTCGGACGCTCCATGCGCGGCGTGTGCGGGGCTCGTCCACTCCGTGCGAGGGGCTCGTCTAACTCATGCTAACTAACTCATCCTAACTAGTTCATCCTAAATAATTCATCCTAGACAAGGACCGAGATGTGTCCAATATTAATTTTCTCTATAACCTGCGCAGCCTCAAAACTGACCTGCACCTCCAGATTTATGTACATTTCTAAGTGTTTTAGTTAATGTACAATCTAAGTGTATAGTTGACATTGAAATCTGTCAAATGCAGATATAAGGCCATCAGTTAAGTGCAAGTGAAAGTTAGTTTACTGCAGCGGTATCCGTGCTTCTTTAGGGACCGTCAGCAAGTTACTGCACAGTGAGGTAAAGAAAAAAAAATTCTACAGTGCTTTTTTTTTTGTAGTAGGGCATTTGACCCAGTGACCCCAAACTACTTAATAATATGACTTTATATTTGGTTAGTGGTTCTCAAACTATGGGTGAGGGTTCAAAAGTTTCAAAAAGTATAAAATAATATTTACTAATTTGTTCTTAATCCGATGAAACATGTGCAATTTTATAAAATGCAGTGGGTGACCAGCTCCATGATAATTGGAAAAATCTGTAAATTACAAAATTATGAAGATAATTGAGAACCTAAGTTGCGTGACTTTCTTCTTTTTTTTTTTTTTTTTCATTTTTGGGACAGTAATATTGTAATACAAATATATCAGGTGTTTAGCTCTGTAACTAGTAATATATATGTTTTTTACAATTTTTACTTTTGTGTTTTAAATTCTATCCATCTATCTATAATACTTTTTTTTTTTTTTTTTAAACGCTGGTTGACGAACATTGAACATAACTAGATAATAGACCAGTTTGCAAAGAAGAAATCCAGGAGGTACAATCTCATGGTCCCACCTTCTCACAAGTAACAGGTTAAAAAGTAACACAATGACAGTCAACGGTGTTCAAAACAATAATTGTTGTTTTGTAATAAAAGACTCATGTGTGCCTAGAAAAAACGTTTATTTTTTAGTTGCTCAAAACCTCTTAAAATGCACCAGAATACAAGAAATAAGTCTCCCTTGGGAAAAAAAAATATGGGGGAGGACCCCCAGACCCCCCAGCAGGATTTTGCGTCATGACTTTTAAAGAACACACCGGGCTACGCCCCGGATCTCAGCAAATCCTACAAACGCCCCTGGTTATAGATATTGCACAACGCAAAATTTTATCAACAAAGCCCTTAGGATAGACTGTGTAATGGGGAAAATAGCAGAATATGGGTCCTTTAAGGCCAAGATGTTGAGGACGTCAATGACCCAATCAGCCTTGATTCCCAGATTCATCTTGCCCCAGTGTGGGACGTGTGTGATGTCCAGGACATCTTTGTCTTAAAGTCTGTTCCTTCTCCTGAAGCAAGACCTGACTCCTGATCCTGACCAGTGCAACTGCTGAAGTCCGACCTGGAGTTCGTGGCCCAGGGGTCGCCTTTTTTGGTCGTTTTTTGGAATCCAAACAAACGACCAAATAGATCGTTCTTGATGTGAGGACAGTCTCGTACAGAATGAACTAAGAAATTTAAACCTGGTTCTGTCCATTTTTCAGATTAAACTGACTCATTTCTGACTCATTTTTGATGAAGGAACAATCCAGATTTATGGGTTTTACTGGAAAAATACTCACAGAAATGTTGAGCCCACAATCATTTTGATTTAAATTCTATCTAGAGATATATTAGATACTATTCAATTTTGAAGCTAAAATGCAATTTTCTAGCCTTAAAATTGTATTTTAGCTTTAGCTCTTTTGTTATAGAAAAACAAACTAACTGACCTTTCTACCCTGGAAATTTAAATGTGTTGCTTTTTTCCAGAAGAAACTCTTAAAACCAATACAAATCAGATCTAATGTGAGATAATCATTGAAAAATGTACAGAAAACTTGATTTTGCCTCCAGTCGCCTCCATTCTGGAATTCACATTTTAAAGGGTCTGTATATGTACTGTGTCCTACTCACCTTACCCTGCCCCACCCACTTTTACTTGTGACTGCTGCTGATCAACACTTCTGTTGTTTTGCATTTCCGTTCATTTAAATGGAGAACTCTCGCCTCTAAAATAGTATATAGGTAAACAAAAACATCCTAAATTCTGGAATGGAGGCAAACATGAAGTGGAACATAATGTGTTTTCACTCAGAATCACAAAATTTGAAAACTTGCGATGAATTTGAAAAATGAAAACCAGTCAGAAATACTTGATGAAGTTAATAAAACATCCAGGAAAATATAATTAAGAAAGAATTTAAGTCAGAAATATGTGTGACATCAGAGCTGCTTTAAAGACGTTTACTATGATTTGTTTGTGTTTTATTGGTAGCAATGTTTATTTGTCCCTGTTAAATAAATAAAAAATAAATAAACCAGGACAAAGCCAGTGTGAACAAAGATGAACAAATGACTACATGGAAAGTATTATGCACGCACAGTGTTTAGAAGGTGTCATTAACTACACGAAACCGCCAATTAATGAAGAAATGGAAGCAGTGTTGGCGTCATGTTTGGTGTTACTGTGTGATGCTGTGGTTAGAGCTGAGGGCTAAGGGTCAGGAAACAAAATATCTCAAAGAAATAGTCTCAATGGCTGTCACAGTAATAAGTAACAAAATGAAAAGTACAGGTAAAGAGGCAGTTGTTTGAAACTTTGGAATCTACTTCGATAAGCTACAAGGTAAAAACAAAAACACAAACAACAACAAAAAGTGCTTTAGGTCTAGAAAATCATTATAAAAAATACTTTAAAACAGAACAGTGCAGTTAAAATCTTTCAGTCTACATGTTTTCATGTAAAATTTTGTGTGTAAAATTGCCAAAGAAACGCACATATCAGGTACAATACACAGTATAAACAATTTACAGAGAATATTGGAAACCTTGTTTAGTATTGGAGTAAACTTACAAAAACATTTCTACTCATTTTATGATGTTTGGTCTTTAATAAATCAGACTCAGAATCTGACATCAACAAATCCTTAAGTAATTAATGGTGTCATTTGATTGGACAATGTCTTCTGTTTCCAGCAACGTTTTTATGTTGAGAGAGCAACACAAAAACAACTTTAGGTAACAGATTATAATAACTGCACTTAATCCTGCCTTAATGAAGCATGAACAAAGAACTAACAGTTTAACCAGTAAAGGCCACCTATTTTTTCTATTCTTGCCTAGTGTTTTTGAAAACTATGAAAGGTAAGAAATTATAGTTTCTGATGATATATTTGAAAGCAATGAAAGTGCAGGCAAAAGCTAAGCACGTTTTTAAGTGAGCATTTTGGAGTTTTCTTCACTAAAAATTAAAGCAAAACGAGACACAGTGGCATGGACAATATTTGCTGCATTAAAGTGCCGCTGACAGGTTGTACTACTCAACTATTCAACTAAAATGCAGATGAGCTAAATAGATTTCAAATTCTCTAAAAAACAATTGCCAATTTTTATCCCGGAACATTTCTTTCAGGTTTGTAATTCTACTTCCTGCTTGTAAATGAAGACGTCACACAAGGAAATTACCACAGCAACCAGACTGTACACTGGGCCAAAAGATTGTTTTATTTGACAGATAAAAATATATGTGAACGCCTTTATTATGTTGAAATAATTTTGTGTAAACTGTGCATAACCTTTGGATTAGTCTTCCTAGTGTGATCAATTTGTTCATATTTTCTGTAATTTTCAACCGATTTTTCAACTTTTCTCCCCAAACGGCTATTTAGTCGGTGTAAAGTATCATTTATATTTACCAAAGGTATGAATACACCAAATAAAGACAAAATTATAAAATCATAGAAACCTGTCATACACACTTTAAATACCACTGTCTTTTTCCTTAAACGGGGTGATTTGATATTATGATATTGGTACACGTCCCTCGGAATATATTTAACCAAAAAAGTGTGCCGTGACTCAGAAAAGGTCAATAAACACTGCCTTAAATATCTTAATACAGTAGTACAATGTCTGTGTGGAGAGTCTGGCTTTAGCTTTTGAAGCAGAGTCATCCTCTCGAGTTACGTGCTCTCAATTAACAACAATTCACTTTGTCATAGTTGTGATTCTAAATAGGTCACTTAAGTATGATTGTTTTAAATACTATGTGTGTTAATGTGTTAATGTGTGGGCGTTTGCCTGGCTGTCCTCATTTCACACTATAAATATGATTAGTGCCTACCGACAAAACCAGCACAGAACTGCACACACCTCGGGACGATAACAATAACAGGGCTTAAAAGAACAACAGCTGATCATTTCTGGTAAGGCTTCTTCAAAATGAAAAGGCTAATATGACGTCATTTATTTGTTTATTTAACACTTTGCGTTGACGTGTGCTCTTTTCAGCTTGACAGGTCTTGCATCAACCATCAAAATTAAGACGCTGGTAAGAAATTCAAGAAATGAATGTAGTGCTGCATATACTAATAATTGTTTGTGTTCTTATTCCCCAAAATAGGTACTTCTAGTCTTGTTTGCTGTCCTTCTTGTTGGTAAGAGCTGCTTTTTCTCTTTCATATTATTTCAGAATTAGAAAACGTTTAAGGGATGGAACAATCCACCTCTGTCCGTCTGCAAAGGTGGTTGGAGGTGCAGTGGTTGGTGTTCAGGGAGAAGAGCAGAGGGGAAAGCACGCAGCCTCAGGGGCTGACTTACCATTAGGCAGCAGGCCGCACTTGCCTTGGGCCTCTAAACTGAAGGGGCCCCTGATAAGATGCCCAAACCAATCAGAAACAGTTGCTATTCTCTCAGTATCACAGTAAAGTAGTGCAGCGTACTTTTAACCCTCGTGCTTTCTTCGTTTGAGCAATGCACATTTGGGCAAAGAGCAATATACGTTTTCATATCAGGAAAAAAAATACTTATTTTAGTAAAAATGTTTGCATAAATTGTATGTTAGGTGATGTTTTGGACCACTCCTGAGAGTTTCATAGTGATGGAATAAAAGATAAAACTAAAAATCTAGATGGGTCAAATGCATCCGCAGCGAGCAGGAGGGTTAAACATGAAAAATACCAACAAAATGGTCTAAACGCATTTATTTTGCCCAAGACATCACCCTCTCACATTATTAGAATGGACTTGAACTATGTTTTTAAATCTAAACATGTGTTAAAAATCACCAACATGCAGTAAATATGGTCTGATTTCTTTAATATTCTCCAGGGGAAGGACCCCCAAACCCCCCTGTTTAAAGCTGTTGTATGTAAATTGCACATATAAACTTGAATTTTACAATAGTTCACATACCACCCCAAATGTATGCACCTGCCCGGCCACTGCACGTAAAAAACAAACAAAACAACAAAACTGAGAGCTTTCTTTCAAGAACAATGCAAGAGACACGGAAAAAAAGTGATAGAAAATCACACTTGATGAAGAGGGGCCTGGACTTAATTTAGCCTTGGGCCCCCAAATTCCTAGGTCTGCCACTGCCCTGCCCTGGGGGATCTAGGCCTGTCGTTGGTCATTTCCTTGAGCCGTCGCCAAACAGAAGCAGGCTCGTTAGAAATACAAACACATATTGTACTGCAATCCAGCCTTTGACACCTCCTTGATCGGTTTATTCAACATTTTCAAAGTGATTTCAATATTAACTTTATTTAAAAGTTAAATCCACTAAATGTTTTTCCTTTCACATTTAGATACCTACCAAAACCCTAATCCGCAAGGAAAACAGAATCAGGGCCGTGGTAATAATGGAAAACAGCAGGACAGGAAAGACGATACCTTTGAGGACTATGAAGACAGTGAGGAATTCGAGGGCAGCAGCGGAGATGGGAGTCACGAGGGGAGGGGCCGAAAAAGTGAGAAGCAGAACAACGGTGAGTCGTACGACATAATGAGGTTTACTGTCATTGCAGCAAGTGTAATGAGACTCGAGATTTGGGAAGTAGTGCTGAGTTCTAAAATGGAATCCCTCAAAAAGAGATGCACCGTTGAAAGTACAGAGACAATTTACAGACGACTGACACCATTTAAACAGTTTAAATCAGGGCCAGATTTTTGATGGTTTTGTCCTTGGGTCCAACGCTTTTGAAATAGGAAAAAAAAGTGACACGAAAGGCTTCAAAACATCTGCACAACTGAACCAATACTAAAGGTCTAAACCAGGACTAAACAGGACTAAACCAGGACTAACATAGAACTAACTAAAGCAGGACCAGGTCTAAACCAGGACTAAATCATGTCTAAACCAGGTCTAAACCAGGACTAAACCAGGACTAAACCAGGACTAAACTAGGTCTAAACCAGGACTAAACAGGACTAAACCAGGACTAAACCAGGTCTAAACCAGGACTAAACCAGGTCTAAACCAGGACTAAACCAGGTCTAAACCAGGAATAAATCATGTCTAAACCAGAACTAAACAGGACTAAACCAGGTCTAAACCAGATCTGAACCAGGACTAAACCAGATATAAACCAGAACTAAACCAGAACTAAACAGGACTAAACCAGGTCTAAACCAGGACTAAACCAGGACTAAACCAGGACTAAATCATATCTAAACCAGAACTAAACAGGACTAAACCAGATCTAAACCACAATGGGGAAATTCCAATGTTGCAACACACAGTTTAGAGCAGGAATGAATGAAATAGGCGCATGCAATAAAAATAGGATAAATAATTGCAAAACATGGTAATAAAAATACAATATAAAGTATAAAGTGCACACTCTTATTTACAGTAGGTGGCTGTCTGGGAATAAATAGTAAAAATGGCAAATAAAGTGGCTTAAGTGTTTTGTTATATACAGTAAGTGACTATAGTGAGGTAAAAGTGTATTAATAGTATGTTAAATTATATTGCACATGATTATCAAAGGTGAATGACACATGTTACAGTATTGCACATGATTATCACAGGTGAATGACACATGTTACAGTATTGCACATGATTATCACAGGTGAATGACACATGTTACAGTATTGCACATGATTATCACAGGTGAATGACACATGTTACAGTATTGCACATGATTATAACAGGTGAATGACACATGTTACAGTATTGCACATGATTATAACAGGTGAATGACACATGTTACAGTATTGCACATGATTATAACGGGTGAATGACACATGTTACAGTATTGCACATGATTATCACAGGTGAATGACACATGTTACAGTATTGCACATGATTATAACAGGTGAATGACACATGTTACAGTATTGCACATGATTATAACAGGTGAATGACACATGTTACAGTATTGCACATGATTATCACAGGTGAATGACACATGTTACAGTATTGCACATGATTATCACAGGTGAATGACACATGTTACAGTATTGCACATGATTATCACAGGTGAATGACACATGTCACAGTATTGCACATGATTAGAGCGGGTGACTGACACATGTTCAGGGCTAACAGTGTTCATTGTAAAGTCTGACAGCAGCAGGAAGGAAAGACCTGCGAAACCTCTCCTTCACACAGCGAGGGTGAATCAGTCTGTCACTGAAGCTGCTCTCCAGGGCAGACAGAGCGTCCTGCAGGGGGTGGGACTCATGGTCCAGCATAGACGTGAGTTTAGCCAGGACCCTTCTGTCCCCCACCTCGCGCACTGAGTCCAGAGCACAGCCCAGGACGGAGCTGGACTTCTTGATGACCTTGTCCAGCTTCTTCCTCTCCCTCTCTGTGATGCTGCTGCTCCAGCAGACCACACCGTACAGGACGGCTGATGCCATATAATCATATTTTAGTGAAATGTGTTGTCTAACCTGTCATATAGACTTGACAAGTTAAGATGTTTTTATTTTATCCAGAAGGACAAATTAAAAGCAAATTACTTTTTGCATTTTTCAGGCAAAAACAAATCTGGAGGAGCAGCCAAGCCCAGATCCAAGCGGAGTGCGCTCCCTGCAAACCTGAAACCCTGAAGGCATCAACTCTCAAAACGACTTTTTTGACCCTTTACAACATTAATACAACAAAATAAAGATGTTCACATGTTTTTTTCTTTGTCAAATAAAAAAAATAAAAAATCTGTGACATTAGAAGGCTCAGGATGGTTTCTTGGTAATCTCTTGTGATGTCATCATTTACAACCAGGAAGTAAAATGAAAAACCTAAATAAAATAAAAAGCTAAACTGGGGTAAAATTTGTAAAGATTTAGCAGAATTTGAAATCTTTTTATCTTAACTGTGTTTTAGTTAAATGAGAAGTCCAACCTGTCAGAGGCACTTTAATTTACTCAGATTATGATTTCATTTTGCAAATTTATTGTTGAGTCATTTGCATATTTCATAATCATATGCCGTCTGTTTAATTGTTGGGTCAATAAATCTTCATAAACCACATTTTTCTTCAGAGCTTCAGAGCATTCCAGAGACAATAATTTATGTTTTACAATTAGCTCTCTTTTTAAGTCTATGTTTTTCACCATTTTATTCATGTTTGAGACCTGTAAAAAAAAAAAAAAAAAAAAGTAACCTGAGAGCACTTACTTTATGTGCATGTTAACAAATTACCGCCACAGTCCGTTTTGCTCCGCTGTCAATTTGAGTTTTGATTTCACTCTTAATTCTTATTGAAGACATCGCAGACATAAAACAAATACCACATTTGTCATTAATGATGTTTTTAGCCGCGCTGCTCTGGGCTTTAGCCATAGCATTAGCCATTATTATTCAGTAAATCCAAATCAACTTTATTTATACAGCAAATTTTATAAACAGAAGCAGGTTCTGTGCTGCACAAAAACAAAACCATAAAAAAGTTTATTAAGTGCTCAGTTTGATCTCAGAAGTCCCAAAACTATAAAACCAGTCGAATCAAACCAAAACATAAAACCATAAATAGCAATAAATCATACAAAAATAATAAATAATAATATCTCATTTTAAATTTAAAAAGTCACGAAGGACCTCACAACATTCAACATCAAGGAACCATTCACCCATTCACTCACACCAGAGTACGCAGACACTGGGGCGAGGCGGGTTAAGTGTCTTGCCCAAGGAAACAACAGCAGTAAGCAATTGCACCACCAACCTGTGGGTCAGTGGATCTGACCGCTCAACCGAGAATGTTTATGTCAGGAGCGGGATTTAAACCGCTGACCTTCGGATCAGAAGACAATCTCGCTCACCTCACACTGATCTATGAGGCAGACCGGCAGCCTTTCCCCCATCAGTCTACCCCAGGGCAGCTGTGGCTACAGAAATCTGGTTACAGACCCCGAGTGTGGAGTAAATGAATGACTATGTACTTATTATACTCACTTTCCGATTATAATTCCATAGCTCTCCGAATCCTTCCTGCTCTGTCTGGGATCGTCCCAGACAGAAACTCACAAAATTACAATGACATGGTTCATCCAACACAGCGCTGAGTACAATGTACATTCAATTATATATTAAAAACTGCAATAGTAAATATAATGATCAAATATAATGTTTTCTCATATCACAGAGCCCCAGTATGCTTCTTGTTCAGTTGGAACGTCTTCTTTTAAGTTTTCTCTGCATAAATCTCTTCAACATGAATTTAAATGAAAATTGACTTTTAATTCTAGGCTCCTTCTGGAACATATTGTAGATCCATGCAGCATAATGTTTTGTAACACATGATGGTTTGGTGTTAACAATTCTTCTTCCTCACATGACTTCCACATCTCACAGATCTTTTGATGCTCTGCTGTGGTCGCACTGCTCTGAAGGATCCCTCTCATCCGATCGCTGTTTGTGCTACTGCCCTCTGGGAGGCGCCATCTGACAATAAAGAGCCACTGGCTGACAGTTTTGATTCATTTGCAATCAAAGCACTGAACTCTTGGCACTTTGGGAAGTTGCAATATATTTAAAGTGTTTTTCCTTGCTTCTTTCTATCTGTGCCATGACAATAAAGGCATTCTGATTCTGAAAAGCCTCAAAAAAGCCTCACTCTGTTGAACACATCATCCAGACTGATTCATGTGGGCCAAGATACAAACCTTCTCCAGGTCCCTGCCAGGGACAAACAAAACTGTAGCAGATTAAGGTGTCCCGAGCCACAGGGACAAAGAGACACAGAGACACAGAGCTGCAGAGACACAGAGAGACAGAACTGCAGAGACACAGAAAGATAGAGCAGCAGAGACAGAGCTGCAGAGACACAGAGCTGCAGAGACACAGAGAGACAGAACTGCAGAGACACAGAAAGATAGAGCAGCAGAGACAGAGCTGCAGAGACACAGAGATGCTGAGACACAGAGCTGCAGAGACACAGAAAGACAGAACTGCAGAGACACAGAGCTGCAGAGACACAGAGAGACAGAGCTGCAGAGACACAGAGCTGCAGAGACACAGAGATGCTGAGACACAGAGCTGCAGAGACACAGAGAGACAGAACTGCAGAGACACAGAGCTGCAGAGACACAGAGAGACAGAACTGCAGAGACACAGAGCTGCAGAGACACAGAGAGACAGAACTGCAGAGACACAGAGCTGCAGAGACACAGAGAGACAGAGCTGCAGAGACACAGAGCTGCAGAGACACAGAGCTACAGAGCTGCAGAGACACAGAGAGACAGAACTGCAGAGACACAGAGCTGCAGAGACACAGAGAGACAGAACTGCAGAGACACAGAGCTGCAGAGACACAGAGAGACAGAGCTGCAGAGACACAGAGCTGCAGAGACACAGAGCTACAGAGCTGCAGAGACACAGAGAGACAGAACTGCAGAGACACAGAAAGATAGAGCAGCAGAGACAGAGCTGCAGAGACACAGAGCTGCAGAGACACAGAGAGACAGAACTGCAGAGACACAGAAAGATAGAGCAGCAGAGACAGAGCTGCAGAGACACAGAGACACAGAGATGCTTAGACACAGAGCTGTAAAGACATAGAGAGACACAGCCGCACAAACACAGAGACACAGAGACAGTGCTGTGTGTGTGCTGTGTGTGTGTGTGCTGTGTGTGTGCTGTGTGTTTATGTGCTGTGTGTGTGCTGTGTAATGTGTGTGTGTGTGTGTGTGTGTGTGTGTGTGTGTGTGTGTGTGTGTGTGTGTGTGTGCTGTGTGCTGAGTGTGTGTGCTGTGTGCTGGTGGCTGTGTGTGTGTGTGTGTGCGTGCGTGTTTGTGCTGTGTGTGTGTGCTGTGTGCTGGTGGCTGTGTGCTGTGTGTGTGTCTACGTGCGTGCGTGTGTGTGCTGTGTGCTGAGTGCTGTCTGTGCTGTGTGTGCTGTGTGCGCTGTGTGCTGTGTGTGTGTGTGCTATGTGCTGTGTGTGATGTGTGTGCTGTGTGTGCTGTGTGCTGTGTGTGCTGTGTGTGTGTGTGTGTGATGTGTGTGCTGTGTGTGATGTGTGTGTGCTGTGTGTGTGTGTGTGTGTGTGTGCTGTGTGTGATGTGTGTGCTGTGTGCGCTGTGTGTGTGTGTGCTATGTGCTGTGTGTGATGTGTGTGCTGTGTGTGCTGTGTGTGTGTTGTGTGGTGTGTGTGTGTGTGTGTGTGTGTGCTGTGTGTGCTGTGTGTGATGTGTGTGCTGTGAGCTGTGTGTGCTGTGTGTGTGTTGTGTGCTGTGTGTGTGTGTGTGTGTGCTGTGTGTGTTCTGTGTGTGCTCTGTGTGCTGTGTGTGTGTGTGTGTGCTGTGTGTGCTGTGTGTGCTTTGTGTGCTGTGTGTGATGTGTGTGCTGTGTGTGTGATGTGTGTGTGTGCTATGTGCTGTGTGTGCTATGTGCTGTGTGTGATGTGTGTGCTGTGTGTGCTGTGTGTGTGATGTGTGTGCTATGTGCTGTGTGTGCTGTGTGTGCTGTGTGTGATGTGTGTGCAGTGTGTGCTTTGTGTGCTGTGTGGGCTGTGTGTGTGCTGTGTGTGTGTGTGCTGTGTGTGCTGTGAGCTGTGTGTGCTGTGTGTGCTGTGTGTGCTGTGTGTGATGTGTGTGCTGTGTGTGCTATGTGTGCTGTGTGTGATGTGTGTGCTGTGTGTGTGCTGTGTGTGATGTGTGTGCTGTGTGTGCTGTGTGTGTGTTGTGTGCTGTGTGTGTGTGCTGTGTGTGCTGTGTGTGTGTGTGATGTGTGTGTGTGTGTGTGTGTGTGTGCTGTGTGAGTGCTGTGTGATGTGTGTGTGTGCTGTGTGTCTGCTGTGTGTGTGTGCTGGTGGCTGTGTGCTGTGTGTGTGTGTGTGTGAGATGTGTGTGTGATGTGTGTGTACGTGTGTGTATGTGTGTGTGTGTTTGTGTGTGTGTGTGATGTGTGTGTGTGTACGTGTGTGTGTGATGTGTGTGCTGTGAGCTGTGTGTGCTGTGTGTGCTGTGTGTGATGTGTGTGCTGTGTGCTGTGTGTGTGTGTGCTGTGTGTGATGTGTGTGCTGTGTGTGTGTTGTGTGTGTGTGTGCTGTGTGTGTGTGTGTGTGTGTGTGTGTGTGATGTGTGTGCTGTGAGCTGTGTGTGCTGTGTGTGTGTGTGTGTGTTGTGTGTGTGCAGTGTGTGTGCTGTGTGTGTTCTGTGTGTGCTGTGTGTGTGTGTGTGCTGTGTGTGCTGTGTGTGCGTGTGTGTGCTGTGTGTGCTTTGTGTGCTGTGTGTGCTGTGTGTGATGTGTGTGCTGTGTGTGTGTGTGATGTGTGTGTGCTATGTGCTGTGTGTGCTATGTGCTGTGTGTGATGTGTGTGCTGTGTGTGTGTGTGCTGTGTGTGTGATGTGTGTGCTGTGTGCTGTGTGTGCTGTGTGTGTGTTGTGTGCTGTGTGTGCTGTGTGTGTGTGCTGTGTGTGTGTGTGATGTGTGTGTGTGTGTGTGTGTGTGTGTGTGTGCGTGTGTGTGCTGTGTGAGTGATGTGTGTGTGTGCTGTGTGTCTGCTGTGTGTGTGTTCTGGTGGCTGTGTGCTGTGTGTTGTGTGTGTGTGTGAGATGTGTGTGTACGTGTGTGTATGTGTGTGTGTGTTTGTGTGTGTGTGTGATGTGTGTGTGTGTACGTGTGTGTGTACGTGTGTGTGTGTGTGATGTGTGTGCTGTGAGCTGTGTGTGCTGTGTGCGCTGTGTGCTGTGTGTGCTATGTGCTGTGTGTGATGTGTGTGCTGTGTGTGCTGTGTGTGTGTGTGTGTGTGTGTGTGTGTGTGTGCTGTGTGTGATGTGTGTGCTGTGTGTGTGTTGTGTCTGTGTGTGTGTGTGTGTGTGATGTGTGTGCTGTGAGCTGTGTGTGCTGTGTGTGTGTGTGTTGTGTGCTGTGTGTGTGTGTGTGCAGTGTGTGTGCTGTGTGTGTTCTGTGTGTGCTCTGTGTGCTGTGTGTGTGTGTGTGCTGTGTGTGCTGTGTGCTGTGTGTGCTGTGTGTGCTTTGTGTGCTGTGTGTGCTGTGTGTGCTGTGTGTGTGTGATGTGTGTGTGTGTGCTATGTGCTGTGTGTGCTATGTGCTGTGTGTGATGTGTGTGCTGTGTGTGCTGTGTGTGATGTGTGTGCTGTGTGTGTGTGTGCTGTGTGTGTGATGTGTGTGCTGTGTGCTGTGTGTGCTGTGTGTGCAGTGTGTGCTATGTGTGCTGTGTGGGCTGTGTGTGTGCTGTGTGCTGTGTGTGTGTGTGCTGTGTGTGTGTGTGATGTGTGTGATGTGTGTGCTGTGAGCTGTGTGTGCTGTGTGTGCTGTGTGTGATGTGTGTGCTGTGTGTGATGTGTGTGCTGTGTGTGCTATGTGTGCTGTGTGTGATGTGTGTGCTGTGTGTGCGTGTGTGTGCTGTGTGTGATGTGTGTGATGTGTGTGCTATGTGTGCTGTGTGTGATGTGTGTGCTGTGTGTGTGCTGTGTGTGATGTGTGTGCTGTGTGTGTTGTGTGCTGTGTGTGTGTGATGTGTGTGTGTGCTGTGTGTTTGTGTGTGTGTGTGTGTGTGTGTGTGTGTGTGTGTTTGTATTCATATTGAAGTGAGGACCTTTGAGTCTGTTCAACAAGACAAGTGAGGACATTTTTGGAAAGTGAGGACATTTTGCCTGGTCCTCACAAGCTTTTCAATGTAATGGCTTTTTAAAGCCATTTCAAGGCTATTCTCAAAGATTTAGAGAGGTCCTCACAAAAATAGGAAAACGTGACAGGGCCTGAGATTTTTCTGGTTTTAATATATTTGTGAGGACCTCTGAGTATAGGCCAAATTTAACTGGTTTTGTTCCTGCAACACCATAAAATAAGTAACAACAAACTAAAAATGTAAAAAAAAATTATAAAAAAAAAAAAATAAAAAAAAATCTATACACACACACACATATATATATATATATATATATACATATAAGTCAGACACGGCAAGGGCTGCATCAGGGCTAGGGAGACCAATGCACCTTGGTGATGGTGGTTTTGTTGAAACTGCCAAACAAAGGCTCCAGGCCTTGGCCAGGAGCTTAAAGAGATACACAACAGATAACGAAGCCAGACGAATAAACTGGCTGTTCACAACCTGCAAAACTGTACTCTCAATGGCAGGGTGGTTATTACCAAGGCTGGAAACGGAAAGGTACTGGAAAAATATCTGGGAAAAGGAGGCATCACACAACATCAATGCAAAGTGTCTCGTGGCTCTGAGAGACGACCACAGCAACCTCCCAGAGAAGACTCCAGTCACCACCACAGTGATGTCCAAGAAAGAGTCTCAGGCATGAAAAACTGGACCAGGCCCAGACATGATCCACACATACTGGCTAAAGGGCGTACGATCCTGATTATGAAGGATCCCTCCAAGGGACAGTCCCATCCAGCCTTCGGCCAATAACCTGTCTCTCCACAACATGGAAACTCTTGTCAGGCTCCTGTGGCTCAGATCAGTGGCACTTGGATCAATACATGAGCAAAGCACAGACGGCAAAGACATCAGAGGAGCCAAACACCAACTCCAACTCCGACAGAACAGTCGACCAAGACTGACCCGACAAACTGTGCACCGTCTGGACTGATTAAAGACCACGACTCGTTGTGGAAGACCACCCTTGAGGCCCCGAGGTAAGCCACTCACACAAGTGTCCATCAGATGTGGCATATACCAAGGAGATACACTGTCCCCACTGCTGTTCTGCAAAGGTCTGAACCCCCTCAGCCAGATAATCAACAAGACTGACTCTGGACACGACCCAGGAGTGAGGCCACCATCAGTCACCTCCTCTACAGGGAGACATCGACTGATCCACAATTCCAGGATCTACAGCACTGACACTGGGGTGTCATTCGGGCTGGAGAAGTGCAGTCGGTAACAAAGAGAGGGAAGGTAGTCCACACAGAAGGTCTCACTCCCAGAAGGAACAATAGCAGATAACAGCTAAACACCTCCAGCAAGTAAGGCAAGTCCTAAGAAGCCAGCTCAATGGCAAGAACAAATCCCAGGGGTTAAACAGCTACGTCTTGGCATAGTGTACAGAAACATCTGTGTGGAGTATGAACTGGAAACCCCAAGGTCAAAGTGGGAAACACCTCCAAAGGTGGTAGAGAACGACCGAGCGAAGATCCTGTGGGACGTCCAGATACAGACTGACAGAATAGTAATGGCAAACCAACCAGACATCGTGGTGGTGGATAAAGAGCAGAGGAAGGCCATTGTGGTTGATGTGGCGATACCAAGTGATGGCAACATCAGGAGAAAGGAACATGAGAAACTAGAGAAATACCAAGGGCTCAGAGAAGAGCTGGAGAGGCCTGGAAGGTGAAGGCCAAAGTGAAGCCCATGGTGAGGGGAGCACTTGGGGCAGTGACCCCCAAACTGGAGGAACATCAGACATCTGAGTCCAGAAACGGGCAGGAATAGCTGAGATATTGAACCCGCAAGCTCCAATATCTATATCTATATATGGGCTAAATTGGACCATCAGGTAAAATGAGCCACCCATGGTTTGAGGGGCACATCTCTTGTGTGCATAACTGGTATTCACTGTATTTAAAATAAAACAGTAGCCACAGCATCTCATGATTTCCTGCAGTTCTGATTGTAACCCTAACCCCAACCCCTAACCCGAACCCCTAACCCTAACCCCAAAACCTAACCCCAACCCCAACCCTAACCCTAACCCCAACCCCTAACCCCAACCCCAACCCCAACCCCTAACCCTAACCCTAACCCTAACCCCAACCCTAACCCGAACCCCTAACCCTAACCCCTAACCCCAACCCCTAACCCCAACCCGAACCCCTAACCCCAACCCCAACCCTAACCCTAACCCCAACCCTAACCCTAACCCCTAACCCCAACCCCAACCCTAACCCGAACCCCTAACCCCAACCCCAACCCGAACCCCCAACCCCAACCCCAACCCTAACCCTAACCCTAATCCCTAACCTGAACCCCAAACCCCAACCCTAACCCAAACCCAAACCCCAAAACCCAACCCCAAACCCAAACCCTAACCCAAACCCCAACCCCAACCCCCAACCCTAACCCTAACCCCAACCTGAACCCCAACCCCAACCCCCAACCCCCAACCCCAAACCCTAACCTTAACCCCTAACCCTAACCCTAACCCTAACCCTAACCCTAACTATCACTGCGAGTGAAACATGTACTGTGTGTGTCCTGTATCAGCGCGAGCCACTGCAGAGCCGCGCGCGCACTCACCCGGAAGGAGCAAGAGAGAGAGGGGGAGGGGGGAGAGAGAGAGAGGGGAGAGAGAGGGGAAAGGGTAACTAAGAGAGTGGGGACAGGTACAGTGGCGTGGCGTAATAATCCTGCCTCTTTCGCTGATTCTACTTTTTTCAAACGTTTTGGATAGATTTTATACACAATAAAAAGTGTTTAAACTTTTCCCCTTGCACTTTTTATGCAGTTTGACAATGAAATGCCTATTACATTTTAATTTTGAAAATGAATAAACTGATAACACTTTATTGATTATCAGTGAGGGATTGCGGTGCCCGTGTCTGCTGGGGTTGTTCTGATTTGTTTGGTTCACGTGCAGTAGAGGGTTGCCATGTTGCAGTGTTACCACGCCAAATGTATTCAATGTAAAATAAAACTAATTGAAGCCCTGATTTTCAGCGGCAGAGCCTCATCCAAAGCCCTTTGCGTCCCGTGGAGCTTCTCTTTTCGCGTGAGAGGGACGCGACATTTAGACACGCAGATGGTTGTTTTTGTGCAGTTTTTCCACTGCTCTCTTGCGAGTTTAACTGCGTCAACCTGGCAACTCTGCGTCAACCTTCTCCGCCCCATAGACTGTACAGTCTATGCTCCGCCCTGATGGACCTGACGGAGAGTCGTGCGGACCGTTTCCGGAGGCGTCTCCGCAGACTGCGTCATCACCACGAGGAATGCAAACGAAAATATACACAAATGTCCAGGTAAGGTGGAACTTTAGATGTTTAGCGTTTTAGTTACGATTTACAACAAGAATCAGAGTTAATTCTGCGCCGTGTATCGCGTTGTGAAACGTGAACGATCACGCTTGTTTTTGCGTCAGCATTAGTTAATTAATATTTATTTATATTAATATTTAAATTAACGAGACTGAATCTGTCACGACAGATGTTTTGGTCCGTAAGACGTAAAACACTTGTATTTGTTAACATTGGTTTTATATTGTTTTCACGGCCGCCCCTCCCACGTGCTGCACCCTGTCTGCGCCTGTCATTCCCCTCCCCCGCGTGCGCGTCTGTTTGCACCTGTCACTCCTTTCCCCCGCGTGTGCACCTGTCTGCGCCTGTCGCTGCCCCTCCCCCGCGTGAGCGCCTGTCTGCACCTGTCGCTGCCTCTCCCCTGCGTGAGCGCCTGTCTGCACCTGTCACTCCTTTCCCCCGCGTGCGCGCCTGTCTGCACCTGTCACTCCTTTCCCCCGCGTGTGCACCTGTCTGCACCTGTCGCTGCCCCTCCCCCGCTTGTGTGCCTGTCGTTCCCCTCCCCCGCATTCGCGCCTGTCACTCCCCTCCCCGCGTGCGCGCTTGTTTGCACCTGTCACTCCTTTCCCCCGCGTGTGCACCTGTCTGCACCTGTCGCTGCCCCTCCCCCACATTCGCGCCTGTCTGCACCTGTCGCTGCCCCTCCTCCGCTGCTGCTGAGCGCCTGTCTGCGCCTGTCGCTTCCCCTCCTCCGCTGCTGCTGAGCGCCTGTCTGCGCCTGTCGCTTCCCCTCCTCCGCTGCTGCTGAGCGCCTGTCTGCGCCTGTCGCTGCCCCTCCCCCGCTGCTGCTGAGTGCCAGGTGCAGATGTTTGACTGTGGGGCCTGACTGTGGAGTAACATGGGCTTCTGTGAATTTGAAGCTTCACGAACTACAAACACTAAAGGATTATTAACTGGTTCACATTAACTACAGCTCAAGAAGCTCATGCGCTCATTTAAGGTCAGGCAGCAACGACTTTATTTCAAAGACTTAATTACTACTGGACAATGCTGTGTAATGAGTTGTATTGGTTGATATTGTTTACTTGGTTGAGGCCTGTGACTAACCCTCAGCATGAAATGTGTCCTTTTATCCAAAAATAGTTCTGCGCCCTCCTGATTAGTTTGGTATTGCAAATGGCCACAACAAAGGGACGTTCAGCTGTTTCCTTTTTCTAACATGAATATGTTTTGTCATTTTAGACTCAAGACATGGAAAAAAGCAGGTATGTGAATTCTCCTATTGACTATTGACAAAATTGATTAAATTTGAAGTCTTTTAAAGTCTCATTTACACACTGTCCTTTTTCTCACAAGAGCTGAAATCAAAGTTGGGCTCGTTGATATGGACATAATAAGAGGAAACAAGGGATTTTATTCATCTCAATTTTTTCATGGATTCTAGTCTTTAAAAAAAACATGTATATAAAATATATAGACTTTTAAATCTGTTCCATTTAACAAAAATGTAATCACTTTATTCCTCCAAACTCTGACTCCAGCTCCAAACCACACTTTTAGATTAGAGATTTACTGTGGACCTCCTTGATTTTAAGAAATATTTAGAATTTTGAAAACATGTGACATGATTCTTACATAGATGAAAGAAAATATACTCAAGGTCCAGTTAACACTCAAGCTGATGGAATTTGCTGTTTAACTGTCATCAAATTCTTAACTTCAGTTTTATAGAATGTCAGTCTAGAATGTTGTGCTGTCGTGATCTGAACTTATGGTGAAATGAGCAGGTTTGTTAACCAGGGCTATGATCTAACGGGCCTTAAACAAAAACTGCCTCAAAATAAATAAATCATCGGCACAAATAATCAAAAGGTCCTCCCTCTCTGTCTGACTCGGCCGTCTTTCAGTCTAAATCAGGGTCAAACTTGTAGCTCACAAACAAATGTGTCCTGGTTAAATAAAAATAAAACATGTTAAGCTAAATGTTCAGACAATTGAATATGAACATTCTTTGGGCCAAAATAAGCCATAAAATGAGTAGCTTACAGTTTAGTTTTAGTTAAAGTTTCTCATGGAAGCAAAAAGGGTTGAGAGTCCTGATCTAAACTCATCTTACAAATTAATAATTAACACTGTTTACTGAGAAAAGCACATTGTCTCATGTTTTTGGGGAAATGTATTTATAAATGTCATAATGGCTGGTTTTGATTTTGTTTGGTTCCAGCTTCAGCCTCAAGTGGAAAGTCTACAGGAGCTTTTGAAGAAGGTAACCCTTCATGAATACATTTGTCCTAATGATTTGTCCCATTGCTATGAACGGGTCATGGCTGACCTCATGGATATCTTTGTATTCTTTGTCTTACAGATGAGGCAAACGAGTCAACAGCCACACACAGACCAAACACACCACGGCCAAGAAAAAGGGGTACATGTTTCCATAGCTTTAGATGTTGGAATTATCGCTCTCTATTAACATTGTAAACACATTTGGATAGAGCTGGGTAAAGCAATACATTTAAAGCAGTCTGGTCAGGGAAATGTGGACACCTTTTAAAACAAATTGGAACCATTGTTCCTCATCTTCAAAACATTAAATGTATTTAACCATAATTTATTTGGGACACCTTTTCCTCTATTTTCAGGTGCTGATCTGTCCATTTCGTCCCAACATAAAAAAGCAGGAAATGGTAAATTTAATCTGAATGAATGTCATTTGTGAACTGCTTTGGTCTCATTTTGATTTCTTTTAGACGGAGATTTTTTTGCTGCAGCCAATGAGAAAAAAACATCCATATCTAAAGCAGGAGGTACGTGTGGTTTGCTAAAGGTCGTGTTCACGTGACATTCTAGAAGCCTATTGTTTACCTGAGAATTCTGACCTGGCACAGAGTTATGAACCATAAACCAGGTCCACAAATCTGAGCAGCAGAGGTGGGAGTGCAGTAGTCACTTCATTTTACATTTTGAGTGGTTCTGGTTCAGTCCAAGTGGATGTCAGTCCTAGTTCATCTGCAGCCTGTCCGTCCGTGGGAGTAGGATCTCTCCTTCACTGTGGTTCTCCTGAGGTTTATACTTTGTCCCGTGGGGTTTTTTGTAGTTTTTCCTGAAGGAGGGTCAAAGGACAGGGGCATTCTGGGACAGTTATCTGAACTGCTTTTACCTGTGGCCCATCGAGGCAACTGTTGTTGTGATTTTGGGCATTATAAAAATACATTGATTTGATTTGATTTGATATTACAGAGTTCCATTACTTGAGTAACTTTATGATGAAATGGTACTTCTTAGAGAAAACTGTAAAAGTAAACTTTTACAGTAATTTTTATTGAGGTAATTATTTCTTGAGTAAAAGTTCTGGTCTTGTTTCTTTTTTTGAGAAAAGCTAAATAACATTTTGTGTATACGTTAACGTTTTGTTCTGAAAAGGACATTCTCTTCCAATTATAAATCATATGTTACATCCTGACACTTACTCTTAAAGTTACGCTTACTTGAGAAATATGTATTAAATACATGTACTATATATAGGCCCCGCCCTCCATCTGAAAGTACATCATCAAATGCAACGTGAACCCGACCTGTTTCTCACTCAAATATCTCTTTTGTGCTTTTTGTCCTGTCTTTCTCAGATTCGGTTTGCAAGCTTAAGCTCTAGTTTTTAATAAAGTTAAAAGTTAAAAATAAGAAATGGATAAACTCAAAAGGTAAAATATTGAGACTTGAGCTAAATGCAATATTTAGGCTTGAGCACTGCTTCTATGAAACAGCACATACTGTGGCTTTGTAAATGTCTTCAAAGTAGATTTGCTTAAATGGAGTCGTTCAAGTCATACCTAAAATGGATGATTTCTTCACTGGACACCTGTCTAACCTGCCCTTTGTTTTTTCAGTATCCGATCCAAACGTGGATGGAGATATTTCCAGTGATGGTAATGAAGGTATGTTACACAATGGTGTCATCCATCCAGGACACTGCTGCTGTGATTTTGGGCTTTACAATCAGAAAAAAATAAACTTGACTGTGACTGCAAGTATTATAGTAATCGAATAATATAACACATAATAATATAACAACATTTTCTTAAATTCCTCAAGATTTTTTAACTTGTAAATATCCTGAAAACCTACTGAAGGTATAAACAAGTTGTTATTGCTTAAGAACTCGTTCTATTGGTACATGCACATCATTATGTCCCAAAATTGCAGCATTTCACCTCTGGGACTAAACCATTTGATCAACACAATGGAAATATTGGACAGTGACTTTGGAGACTGACTTTTGGTGTGTAGCAGGAGAGTGACAGGGCGAATTATTCAAAGAGATGTTTTGAAGAGCGCTGGAACAAGTAAATCCATCAGAACTTTAAGGCTCCAAAGGTGTAACATCCCTAAAATGTGGGCTAATCCATCACTTAAGTGTCCAGATGGAAACAAGTGACACGTGTTAACATTAACTCCAAAGCTGCTCTAAAGTACATTTATTTACATGAAATGTTATCGAAACGTCCAACATTAATGAAACCAAACATGTGGTGCTGAAATAATGGACTTTGACCACTATTACCATTAAACCCTTACCATTTACAATATTAAAATATAGTTCAGTCCACAATGTTGAAACCATGAAGTCAGATGCACATCTTTCACTGCTGGAAAATAACATTGTATGTTTTATTAGTTATATTACTATATCAAGTTAGAATAGTTATAATATACAAATTAAATGTATAAACTGTAAACACAACAGGGTTGAGTAAGTCTTTACAGGACTCCTGGCTAAAAGGCCTGTTTTGTTTTCTTTCAGCGCCCGATCACAATGTGGATGGAGATCTTTCAAATGAAGAAGTGAATGAAGGTATAAAATACGTACTTTTGACTGAATGTAACCAGTGGGTTTTCTATTGACATCAGTGTTTAATGAAGAAGAAGAAGAATAATTTTTATTTATAGAGCGCTTTTCCGCCTAATAGGCACCCAAAGCGCTGAAGGGCGATGAGATAAATTAAAATGTGTCTCTTGAAAAGCAAACCTGCCACATTCTAATGTCTTGCAGATTGTTGGACTGGGCTTTTTTCTCCAATGAAGAAACAGAGAAGACAAAAAAGTACTTGATAGGAAAATTTTTAGATTTGACAATTGCTACAAAAACAAACTTCATTAAAGTTTTCCCTCATTTTCAGGCCCCGATTCTTTCATCTCAGACAGTTCATCCTCACACGAGAAAAAAGGTAATGGTAAGTTTGATCTGAATCTATGCAGTTGTAATTGTGTACTGCTTTTGTTCATTTATTTATTATTTTTTATTTTTTAGTTTACTGCAACAGAAGGTCCAAAGAGAAAAAGCCTTCAGCGCTAGAAGCCACAGGTACTTTATGATTTTTTGTTTTCTACCTTTCTTATTCTCACTCACTTTCTCTTGCCCTTTCCCTCTCTCTAGTTGTTTGTGAAAAGTGGAAAACTAATTATTTCATTACTGAAATTTGAACTTTGTAACAGACAACCAGGCAATCTTTCAAAGTTACACCAATGTCTCTTACATACAGTAACTGGTTATGACCATGGTTATGTAACAGTGCAGCTCATGGACAGAATAAATGCCATAGAAATAGTTAAGTGGCTTAAATTTATTAAATAATTGGATACAGAAGGTGGCTATGGCTATTGCATATGGGTAGAATAAATGACATGTAAAAGTGACTAGAGTAGTAATTGCACCAGAGATGATTATATTAGTGTTGCTGATGAGAGTGAACGACATGTTCAGGGTTAACAGTGATCCTTGTACAGTCTGACAGCAGCAGAAGGAAAGACGTGCCCAACCTCTCCCTCAGCGAGAGTGGATCAGTGTCACTGAAGCTGCTCCAGAGCAGAGCGTCCTGAAAGGGGTGGGACTCATGGTCCAGAGCGTCCTGCAGAGGGTGGGACTCATGGTCCAGAGCGTCCTGCAGAGGGTGGGACTCATGGTCCAGTGCAGACAGTGTCCTGCAGAGGGTGGGACTCATGGTCCAGAGCAGAGTGTCCTGCAGAGGGTGGGACTCATGGTCCAGAGCAGACAGTGTCCTGCAGAGGGTGGGACTCATGGTCCAGAGCAGACAGTGTCCTGCAGAGGGTGGGACTCATGGTCCAGAGCAGACAGTGTCCTGCAGAGGGCGGGACTCATGGTCCAGAGCAGAGCGTACTGCAGAGGGTGGGACTCATGGTCCAGAGCAGAGCGTCCTGCAGAGGGCGGGACTCATGGTCCAGAGCAGACAGTGTCCTGCAGAGGGTGGGACTCATGGTCCAGAGCAGAGCGTCCTGCAGAGGGCGGGACTCATGGTCCAGAGCAGAGCCTCCTGCAGAGGGTGGGACTCATGGTCCAGAGCAGAGTGTCCTGCAGAGGGCGGGACTCATGGTCCAGAGCAGACAGTGTCCTGCAGAGGGTGGGACTCATGGTCCAGAGCAGACAGTGTCCTGCAGAGGGCGGGACTCATGGTCCAGAGCAGAGTGTCCTGAAAGGGGTGGGACTCATGCTCCAGAGCAGAGCTTCCTGCAGAGGGTGGGACTCATGGTCCAGAGCAGACGGTGTCCTGCAGAGGGCGGGACTCATGGTCCAGAGCAGAGCGTCCTGCAGAGGGTGGGACTCATGGTCCAGAGCAGAGTGTCCTGCAGAGGGCGGGACTCATGGTCCAGAGCAGACAGTGTCCTGCAGAGGGTGGGACTCATGGTCCAGAGCAGAGTGTCCTGCAGAGGGCGGGACTCATGGTCCAGAGCAGAGTGTCCTGAAAGGGGTGGGACTCATGCTCCAGAGCAGAGCTTCCTGCAGAGGGTGGGACTCATGGTCCAGAGCAGACGGTGTCCTGCAGAGGGCGGGACTCATGGTCCAGAGCAGAGCGTCCTGCAGAGGGCGGGACTCATGGTCCAGAGCAGAGCGTCCTGCAGAGGGCGGGACTCATGGTCCAGAGCAGACAGTGTCCTGCAGAGTGTTGGACTCATGGTCCAGAGCAGACGGTGTCCTGCAGAGGGTGGGACTCATGGTCCAGAGCAGACAGTGTCCTGCAGAGTGTTGGACTCATGGTCCAGAGCAGATGTGAGTTTAGCCTGGACCCTTCTGTCCCCCACCTCCTGCACTGAGTCCAGAGCACAGCCCAGGACAGAGATGGACTTCTTGATGACCTTTTCCAGCCTCTTCCTCTCTGTGATGCTGCTGTTCCAGCAGACCACACGGGACAGAAAGGCTGAAGCCACCATGGAGTAGTATAAGGTCCTCAGGAGTGGCCCTCTTATTCAAACGACCTGAGCCTCCTCAGGAGGTGGACACAACTCTGACCCTTCTTGTACAGGTGCCTCTGTGTGAGCCCAGTTTGTGATTCAGGTGAACACCCAGGTCCTCGTCCACTCTCTCAGTGTCCCTTCCCTGGATGTTCACTGGTGAGGGGACAGTAGATTGCTGTCTGCAAAAGTCCACCATCAACTCCTTGGTCTACCCCGCGTTGAGAAAGAGGTGATGGTTCTGCTGATTCCAGTCCACAAAGTACTGCATTAGCCCTCTGTACTTTGCCAACATTGGACTCATCATGGATGACGATGACGCAGTGAACTTCTGCAGGACAGTCCTGGGCTCTCACAAACTGAGGACTGTAGACCAGGATCCACTCTCCAGGTCACAGTCCACACCAGGCATCTCCAGCTTGTCTCTCAGGAGCAGTACCTGGATGGAGTCAAAGGTGCTGGAGAAATTAAAGAACAGAATTCTCACAGTGCTGCCGGGCTTCTCCAGGTGAGACAGATATGGTGCAGCAGGAGGATGGCGCCTCCACTCCGATGCCGGGCCGGTATGCCAACTGCAGCGGGCCCAGGGCAGAGCTCACCGTGGAGCAGAGGTGGCCCAGAACTGGCCTCTCGATGGCACGTGAGAGCCACCGGCCTGAAGCTGCTGAAGCGTGCTGTGTCTCGGGCACTGGTACCACACAGGAGCTTCCAGAGCTGTTGGTACCACCCTCAGCTTTAGGCTCATGTTGAAGACCTGCTCCAGAACTCCACACAGAATGTAAGGAGGCTGGAGCTGATGGTCTGGTCTTGCTGAAAGGGCTGAGCCAAAATGGCGCAAGTCAAAGCTCCATATTCAAAAAGAGATTTATAAAGAAAAGCAGTACAATCTCATTTTATTTAAAACAAGGGAAGGATTTTTTTTCTGAAATAATGAAAAATTGGAGTAACAACATGTGTTCTGTTTGCAACAATAACAGATTCACAAACCCTCAGCTCAGCTGCCGTCAGAACTAATAGCCCTGAACCTTGTCCTTAAAGGATATTGCAAACTCATGGCACTTAAATGTGGAAGAGTCAGGACTAAACATGGTTCTATTCTGACAATGTTCAGATCTAGACTAAAACCATGTGATTTACCTGCTCATATGACTGAAACTAACCCTAACCCTGACTTTGTCTACTCTGTTTTCCACTCTTTTAAAGTAAATTCTATTCTTTTATGAATGTAATACTTTTTTTTTTTTTTGTGCTCCACAAATAAACTTGTCTACTTTGATTTAAGACCATTATTTATATAAAATTGTACATGATTTTTATTTGTACCTGCACACTGTTGAACTTGTCTCTTTTTTTAGTCCATAGTCATCACAATGTGGATGGAGATCTTTCAAATGAAGAAGTGAATGAAGGTAAAATACGTACTTTTGACTGAATGTAACCAGTGGGTTTTCTATTGACATCAGTGTTTAATGAAGGGCGATGAGATAAATTAAAATGTGTCTCTTGAAAATCAAACCTGCCACATTCTAAAAAGTACTTGATAAGGAACATTTAGAGATTTGACAAACGCTACAAAAACAAACTTCATTAAAGTTTTCCCTCATTTTCAGGCCCTGATTCTTTCATCTCAGACAGTTCATCCTCACACGAGAAAAAAGGTAATGGTAAGTTTGATCTGAATCTATGCAGTTGTAATTGTGTACTGCTTTTGTTCATTTATTTTGTGTTTTTTAGGTGGCTGCAGCAGAAAAAGGTCCAAAGGAAAAAAACGTCTATATCTGAAGCCACAGGTACTCCTCTCATTCTCGATTACATTAGAAAATACATCTGTTGATACCTCTGGTCAAACCAGTGATGTTCTGGATTTCTTTAGTGTGTCTGAGGATGATTAGGCACCAGCTTCTGACAAAATGGCTTCCTAGCCCCCTGTCCTTGTGACCCTTTCTGAAGCGTCTTCCCTCACTTTGCTCGTTCCCATGAAGGAGCCGCCACATTCAGTGTCTTATCGGCTCCTTCGCACGAGGGGGCGGGTCTTAACGGCTGGCGAGTCGGAGCTGTCTTTACAGGTGTAACAGAGCCGCTTCCTTAAAGCCTGTTTAAGCCGGTCTTCCCAAGGAACAGTCAGCTCCAGGATGACTGCAGACTTTGTGAAATTGGAAAAAGGACAATATCTGGTGTTGAGGTAGTTTTTACAGTATGACTTGGGAACTGCAGCTGTTTCTGTTGGTCGGACAATCGCCGAGGCCGGGACGCCTGGAGAAGTTTGAGGTGCAGATGTTTTTCTCGCCTCATCAGATTTAATGAAGGCGTGTTTTTCTTTGCTGCTTGTGAGGGCCTGGCTGAGATGGCCTCATAGATACTCTTGAAGACTTGGTTGTGCTCCTCTAACCCCTGTTTGGAACACGGTGCACATGAGGAATGGTATCCTCTGGGACTCTCCTTCTGCCTTCACCCTCTGGATTGCAGTCTTGCCCGTAACAGCTTGTCAACCAGCCTAGTCAGTGCACCGCTTCCTCCCTTTCTTTACTTCTATCCCAATCTGGATACCTTTGGGTCTTTTGAATCTCTGTACTCCAGCACCACTCAAACAGTGTTTTTTCTCTTCTTTCAGCAGCAGTTGTTTGTTGATGTGATTATAGAGTGCTATGCAGCTCAAACTCTTTGAAAGTCTGAGCCATCTTCGGAGGTGGCTACTTACCTTCTTCGAGGTTTTAATTGTTGATATTGGCACTGATATGGCCACTACCAATAGTGGCATCAGATTCTAGAGAGGACTCCATACTGGTCATCCACGCTTTAAACTTTCTTTACAAACCACTGATCAACCACTTCCAGCCAGTCCTCCCGGCTCCAGTTTGTTCCTTTGATGATGTCTCTCAATAAGTGAAACATTTTGCCCAAACGTTTGACAGGATTCTCTGATTGTAGGATGTGCTTGTTATGCTGAACCACACTTTATCCTCCTGACCCTTCCATAGCCCCATCGACCTTGAATTGGCTTAAAGCTCATGCACAGACCCTGTAAGATCCACAGACGGCTTGGGACTGAGTTCCATTGACTGTGAGGTCATCCATAAACGCTCTAATGAGTGACTTGTTGAGCCGTCTTGGTCTTGGCGTCTGTAAAAGCCTGGCCGGCTGAGGGTAAACAGTAAACAATTCAATAAAGTAATAAATACAACACCATTGAGTTGTATAATTGGTTAATTGTATAATAATTTAACTCTGCTTATTAATACACCTTTGGAACAGTATTTGGATGGTATTTCCTGGTTTCTTTCTCCGCCTCCATCACAAGATGGTTATTAATGAAAGCATGTCATTTCTGGTTAGGGGTCCACCACCTTCTTGTTTCTGTCACAGTTATATTTTAGTCTACAATGTTAAGAGTATGGCATAAATCAATATAAATAAAAACACATGATTTCATAAATGTAATTCTATACTGATGAACGTTCCAGTCCAAACTATTGAATCTCTCAGACAAGCTGGATATGGATATGGTTTTGATGTATTCTCTTAGTAATAACTTGTAGTTGTTCAGTTCCTGATCAAAGAAATATGTGCAATTATGTTGCTTTAACTGTTTGCTAAAATAAAATAAAAAAATCTTATCTATTCTAGATAAAGGGGAAATGGACAGAAGAGGAGAAGTCTGCTGTGAGAAGACATCTTACAAGCCACATGGAAATGGGAAAGCTGCCAGGCAAAGAGGCGTGCATGCAGGTCATCAGGGCTGAAAAAACTCTGAAGGGCAGGTCATGGTTAGATGTGAAAAGGTTTGTCCATAAGACTTTAGTCACTCAAATTAGAAGAGCTGCTGACGCTTCTAGGTAGTTTTAATTTTTTTTCCTCAGTGTCCTCTCAGTCACAGTTGTTAAGAGTGACCTTGTTTCAGTGTAAATGTTCTGATGTTTGTTTGAGCTTCTATTCTTGTCGTTTGACTGGAAAATGTTTGTTTCACTAAGCACCACAAATCCTCCAGTAAAAAGTAAGAAAGTGGAGGTTAAAGTTTGATATTGATAGTTGGCTTGGCAAATGTGATGAACATATGTGTCTGCAGACTATCCTTTTGCACAGTTCTTTAATGCAGATGAACCAGCAATTAAAGTCAACAAAAACTGACACAAGGTTCTGTCGTCTTTGAGCTCAAGTAATGGGGAATTATTATATTAATTATATTATCACTTAAGGCTGGGGTCTGCTTTCCTCCAGAGTGTCTCATCAGGTCATTGTGTTGCTGGTGTTTTATCATCAGTAAAAGCAGTGAGTGGTGCAAGGTTTGTGTTTATGCGGTTCACTCTCACATGTTAAATGGAGTAAACCTTTCAGGAAGTTAGACTGTTTCCTACATGAATTGGTAAATGCTTTTATTAATTCAAACATGATTTGTTAAATATTTAAACAAAGGGTTTTATTAAAATGTTTTTAAAATAACATTTAATACTTTAAGAATTGCTTTTAGTAAAAGGGTTTTTAAAAGTATCAGCCTGGAAGACTCTGCTGCTTCACCTTTATTCACTGCTCTACTCTGATTGGCTCAGCAGCTGCCAATCACTGCTCACTTTACTTTTAAACCTTCTCTTCACTTCTTTTAGTTGTTATTGTTTATTACCTTCTATCACATACTAGCTTCTCTGATTAGCTCCTGCGTTTAGTTTAGCCTGGAGGACCAGAAGGACCATGATGAAGATAAAAGGAATGAAAGTGAATCTGTAAGGACTTCTGATTGGTTACAGCTTTTTGTCCCCTTTCATTATTTGCTTTATTTTAGCCTGAGGATCAGAGATTAATCAAAGAAGGTAAAACAAATTCATAAAAGCTATTCTAAAGCGCACACCACAAAAATGTATGCATACAAATATAACCAATGTGCCTAAGTTTAATTAAAAGGTCTTTAATTACCACATAAATGACCAAGACCTACAATTAAAAATGTTATATTCTAAATATTCTTTTGAAACCTAATGAAACATTTAATTTTAGTGTTTGGTGAGGGTTTTGCTAATAAACACCAGACTAGATGTTCAGTATTTTTTTTATCATTAAAAATATGGTTGATTAAGTATATCAAAGAGCTTTTATATAGTTTGCATTATGGAGCAAACATTTAAGAGCACAGGATAATGGCCTGTACCAAGTATCCAAGTAAATAAAATATACTGAAATGTTGTAAACTTAAGTCCACTCAGTGCACAGGTTTATCATGTTTGGTTTGTCATTTTCACAAGTTCTTCAGTACATTATAATTGTACTAGAATCAATAGGTCCAAAGGTCCTCACATAGATGGCATTAAACCTGAACTTTTCTTTGCATTTCTGATGTTTTGAAGTGAGATTCTGAACAAGGCCCTCACCTGATGGCACAATGTGACAGACCTGTGTCTGTCAATCAACTGGAAAGGGTGGTCCTCACATCCAATGTGTAGTTACTCGGTCCTCACTTTGGTGCCTAAACAGGAATGTGTGTGTGTGTGTGTGTGCTGTGTGTGTGCTGTGTGTCTGCTGTGTGCTGGTGGCTGTGTGTTGTGTGTGTGTGTGTGTGTGTGTGTGTGTGTGTGTGAGATGTGTGTGTGATGTGTGTGTGTGCTGTGTGTGTGTGTGTGCGTGTGTACGTGTGTGTATGTGTGTGTGTGTTTGTGTGTGTGTGTGATGTGTGTGTGTATGTGTACGTGTGTGTGTGTGTGTGTGTGTGTGTGTGTGTGTGGCGTGTGTGTGTGTGTGTGTGTGTGTGTGTGTGTGTGTGTGTGTGTGTATATATATAGGAGAATGTAATAGATTTTATTTTATGAGTAAATGGTGTATGTGCTTGAATGTATGTAAGTGAATGTACGTCTTGTGTTCAAGCCATTGTCACGTCTGTAATTCTTAAATGATTTGGGTTGTGCTTTTCCCTGCCAGGGGACTGCAGATGTAAATTAGCCTAAGGCTAACTCTGGTGCAATGCATCAAATTGAAACATTTATGTTGTAATTCTACACGGTAAAAAAAACTCTCCAGCTCATTCTAACATGTCTTTCACAGTATATATGATGCAAAGTGAAATCAAGGAGGCAGAATTCAGATACTGTTCAACACAACTGTCACTATACACAACAAAATCACTTTCAACAAATGTGATTGTGAAACTAAACAGAGACACAGACGTATGATGGGAGTAACAAGACTTTTTATTTTTGTTTTCCCCAATACATGTTATACATGTAAATGGTATGAAAAATGTGAAATCATTCATGTAATGAACTTTTATGCATCGTAAGCAAATTTTATTATTGTAATGATAATTTATTATTGTGTTTGTTGTATGTTATGATATGATTGCAATGGACCCAGGGAGACTAGCTGATTGCTTCGCTTTCAGCTAATAGGATCCATATAAATAAATAAATTGATAAACAAATAAATAACCATTCGTTTTTGTATGCGTCTCAACTCATACAGTGCCTTTCCTGAGATCCTTCTTTTCTTTGTTGATATTCTCTGTTGCTAAATTTTGGGAGCGAATAATTTATTAATTTTTTTCATGTTATATTTAAGTTTCTATATTGAAGTAGACAGTATTAGAACCAAAGCCCATTACTATGTGTGAACAGGTTTGTAGTATGTAGTATATGGATGAATTCAATGAGCACTGAATGCGCTGTCTCAGCTTGTGTTAACTGATAAGAAATGACCTTATAAACCCCTGTTTTTTAATCAAATGAAAAACAAAAACATTTGTGTTTAAGAAAAATAGTATGCTGCTTTAACAATACAGAGCACCACAACCTCAATGTTCAGTATGAAAAAAAATAAAATAACAAATAAAAGAATAGTTTATATTTAGTGATATTGGGTTGGGTAAGGTTGACGTTTTAGAGGCAAGGGCAGCCAAAGCGAACCTTGTAGTTGAGGCAACGGCGTCCTTTTTGATCTCGGTTGCGGCAAACAAATCCTTTGGTTGGACTGAATCTGGTTTAAAAACAAAACAGAATATTGTTATTAATACCTTCAAATTCAAGCATTCACACATTTTGATTTATAATAATTTCATATTTAAAATTAAGATTATGTTAAGCAACTGCTACCACACAAAGACTTTCTCAATGGCTATTTTGGAGATACGTTATGCAATAAGATATGTTATATTATTGGATAGATATGATTAAAAACTACAAAATATCCTGTTCCTGAAATATGTAGCAGCTCAACAAACATAGAAAATATGTCAAGCTTTCAGCTTTATCAATTGCTCTGTTACCGTTATGTTTTCTTTTAAGTATTTGTGTGTCTATGCTCTCAATTTGTGTAATGTCTAGTGAAATTGTGTGAGTGTTTCTTTTTTTGCGCTCTCTGTTGCCTTAGTGCAATTAAGTTCAATGCAATTATAACATGTTCTCCTCTTGACATATCACCCCAGATGTATGGTTCATTGCAGAGGACAAATTCCCCTACGAGGACAATAAAGTGCACCATAACCTTAACTATAACCATTCTGATAAACTGTGAATATCAGTTGAATATCAGGATGATTCCCCCCAACTGTTGGTGTGTTGTTGCTTTTTAATCAATATTTCCTATAATAAATATATTTTATTGTAAACTCACATGTAGAAGTTTTGTCCAGTGAAGTCAGCAGGAGTGTTGGTGTCTGTGGTCTCAACCTCAATGTATACTGGACTTTCACATAGTTCTCTTGGATTCTCTTCTCTTAAGTTGCTGAGAACCTCCCAGTCTCCAATGCCGTTAGGGGTGTCTCGGTCATACCACTTAGTCCAGCACACTGATAGAGTATACAAGGCAATTTAATATACAATTTACAATTTGGGAGTGTTAATGTCAAAATTAACATCTACCAGACCTTTTTGACGGCAGAACTCCTCTGGGCACATAAAGCGGACTTTATAATCATGGCATTTGCATCCTTCCTGGTCTTCATTTTTACAAACAAAACCAGAGACAGGGTTGTATCTACAATTTAAAAGGGACACACAAAATGGACCATGGGACTTGAAATTTTTGAATTCAGAAATGGTCAATGGTAAACCTACTTAGCTATGATATTTCCAACGGAAGCTGGACTCTCCCCGGAGATAGTCTTAGCCTCAATCCAAAGCGGAACATTGCAAAGCTTCCCAGGATTTTCAAGATATAGATCCTCAACGGTCTCCCAGTCTCCTGTGTCAGTTGGGTCATCTCGATCAAACCACTCAGTCCAGCAGCCTTTGTCAAGATAAACAGAAATTATTCAAAACAAATACAACAAGACATTGTTTTTAGCATGATACTACATAATGAATCATGGAAAACCTATGAGAAAAAAAACCTCACCAGTGTCTGCCGGAATATCTCCTTCACAGCTTTTGTCATTTCCTCTGCATCTGTCTTTTCTTTCTGGGCTACTATTGTCTTCAAAACTTGCGGTATCCACATCATTGTCCCCACTGTCTTCGTTGCTGACTGTGTATTCCTTTTTGTGACTAGCTTTGTGATTTTTTCTGCCTTTTTTTTCCTCACTGCTTCTCTCATCATTGTTGTTGCCATTATTTCCTTGGTTTGCATTGTTTCCGTTATTGCCATTTTTTCCTTGGTTTCCATTGTTGCATTGGTTTCCACTGTTTCCATTGTTGCCAGTATTTCCTTGGTTTCCATTGTTTCCATGGTTACAATTGTTTCCTTGGTTACCATTGTTTCCGTTGTTGCCATTATGTTCTTGGTTTCCGTTGTTTCCCTGGTTTCCACTGTTTCCATTGTTGCCAGTATTTCCTTGGTTTCCATTGTTTCCTTGGTTACCATTGTTTCCATTGTTCCCATTGTTTCCGTTGTTGCCATTATTTCCTTGGTTTCCATTGTTTCCGTTATTGCCATTATTGCCTTGGTTTCCACTGTTTTCATTGTTGCCAGTATTTCCTTGGTTTCCATTGTTTCCTTGGTTGCCATTATTTCCTTGGTTTCCATTGTTTCCGTTATTGCCATTATTGCCTTGGTTTCCGTTGTTTCCCTGGTTTCCACTGTTTCCATTGTTGCCAGTATTTCCTTGGTTTCCATTGTTTCCTTGGTTTCCATTGTTTCCATTGTTTCCTTGGTTACCATTGTTTCTGTTGTTCCCATTGTTTCCGTTGTTGCCATTATTTCCTTGGTTTCCATTGTTTCCGTTATTGCCATTATTGCCTTGGTTTCCACTGTTTCCATTGTTGCCAGTATTTCCTTGGTTTCCATTGTTTCCTTGGTTTCCATTGTTTCCATTGTTTCCTTGGTTACCATTGTTTCCGTTGTTCCCATTGTTTCCGTTGTTGCCATTATTTCCTTGGTTTCCATTGTTTCCGTTATTGCCATTATTGCCTTGGTTTCCACTGTTTCCATTGTTGCCAGTATTTCCTTGGTTTCCGTTGTTTCCTTGGTTTCCATAGTTTCCTTGGTTACCATTGTTTCCGCTGTTGTCATTATTTCCTTGGTTTCCGTTGTTGCCCTGGTTTCCACTGTTTCCATTGTTTCCATTATTTCCTTGGTTTCCATTATTTCCTTGGTTACCATTGTTTCCGTTGTTGCCAGTATTTCCTTGGTTTCCATTATTTCCTTGGTTACCATTGTTTCCTTGGTTACCATTGTTTCCGTTGTTGCCATTATTGTCTTGGTTTCCATTGTTGCCCTGGTTTCCACTGTTTCCATTGTTGCCAGTATTTCCTTGGTTTCCATTGTTTCCTTGGTTACCATTGTTTCCGCTGTTGTCATTATTTCCTTGGTTTCCGTTGTTGCCCTGGTTTCCACTGTTTCCATTGTTTCCATTATTTCCTTGGTTTCCATTATTTCCTTGGTTACCATTGTTTCCGTTGTTGCCAGTATTTCCTTGGTTTCCATTATTTCCTTGGTTACCATTGTTTCCTTGGTTACCATTGTTTCCGTTGTTGCCATTATTGTCTTGGTTTCCATTGTTGCCCTGGTTTCCACTGTTTCCATTGTTGCCAGTATTTCCTTGGTTTCCATTGTTTCCTTGGTTACCATTGTTTCCGTTGTTGCCATTGTTTCCTTGGTTACCATTGTTTCCGTTGTTGCCATTATTGTCTTGGTTTCCATTGTTGCCCTGGTTTCCACTGTTTCCATTGTTGCCAGTATTTCCTTGGTTTCCATTGTTTCCTTGGTTACCACTGTTTCCATCGTTGCCGCTGTTTCCCTGGTTGTTTCCTTGGTTACCACTGTTTCCATTGTTGCTTTGGTTATCACTGTTTCCACTATTGCCACTGTTTCCACTGTTGCCGCTGTTACCTGGTTACCGCCGTTTCCTTGGTTACCGTCGTTTCCATTGTTGCTTTGGGTACCACTGTTTCCATTGTTGCCACTGTTTCCTTGGTTACCGTTGTCTCCATTGTTTCCACTGTTTCCGTTGTTGCCAGTGTTTCCTTGGTTTTCGTTATTTCCTTGGTTACCATTGTTCCCGTTATTGCCTTGGTTACCACTGTTTCCATCGTTGCCGCTGTTTCCCTGGTTGTTTCCTTGGTTACCACTGTTTCCATTGTTGCTTTGGTTATCACTGTTTCCACTATTGCCACTGTTTCCACTGTTGCCGCTGTTTCCCTGGTTACCGCCGTTTCCTTGGTTACCGTCGTTTCCATTGTTGCTTTGGGTACCACTGTTTCCATTGTTGCCACTGTTTCCTTGGTTACCGTTGTCTCCATTGTTTCCACTGTTTCCGTTGTTGCCAGTGTTTCCTTGGTTTTCGTTATTTCCTTGGTTACCATTGTTCCCGTTATTGCCTTGGTTACCACTGTTTCCATCGTTGCCGCTGTTTCCCTGGTTGTTTCCTTGGTTACCACTGTCTCCATTGTTGCTTTGGTTATCACTGTTTCCACTATTGCCACTGTTTCCACTGTTGCCGCTGTTTCCCTGGTTACCGCCGTTTCCTTGGTTACCGTCGTTTCCATTGTTGCTTTGGGTACCACTGTTTCCATTGTTGCCACTGTTTCCTTGGTTACCGTTGTCTCCATTGTTTCCACTGTTTCCGTTGTTGCCAGTGTTTCCTTGGTTTTCGTTATTTCCTTGGTTACCATTGTTCCCGTTATTGCCTTGGTTACCACTGTTTCCATCGTTGCCGCTGTTTCCCTGGTTGTTTCCTTGGTTACCACTGTTTGCATTGTTGCTTTGGTTATCACTGTTTCCACTATTGCCACTGTTTCCACTGTTGCCGCTGTTTCCCTGGTTACCGCCGTTTCCTAGATTACCGTCGTTTCCATTGTTGCTTTGGGTACCACTGTTTCCATTGTTGCCACTGTTTCCTTGGTTACCGTTGTCTCCATTGTTTCCACTGTTTCCACTGTTTCCGTTGTTGCCAGTGTTTCCTTGGTTTTCGTTATTTCCTTGGTTACCATTGTTCCCGTTATTGCCTTGGTTACCACTGTTTCCATCGTTGCCGCCGTTTCCCTGGTTGTTTACTTGAGTAGCACTGTTTCCATTGTTGCTTTGGGTATCACTGTTTCCGTTGTTGCCAGTGTCTCCTTGGTTTCCATTATTTCCTTGGTTACCATTGTTCCCGTTATTGCCTTGGTTACCACTGTTTCCATCGTTGCCGCCGTTTCCCTGGTTGTTTACTTGAGTAGCACTGTTTCCATTGTTGCTTTGGGTATCACTGTTTCCGTTGTTGCCAGTGTCTCCTTGGTTTCCATTATTTCCTTGGTTATCATTGTTTGCAGCAGCGCCCTGGTTATCATTGTTCCCAGTGTTACCAGTGTTTCCTGTGTTGGCGGTTTTTCCTTTACTGCCACCTGCTGGAGATAAAATTTAGGAACATTTACATCAACCGGAGAAAAAACACATCTAAACATCTAAAAATTTGTTTGAACGTTATGGCGGTATTCCATCAAAGTTTTTTCCCGTCCCACTGTGTGAGATTTTGACAAAAAATAGGCTAAAATAAAGGTATTTATTTAATTAAAAACTTGATATATGTAATATTTTTGTACGTCCATGATTATTTTTTGCCTACTGGCTAATTTCATGTGAGTTTGTGTATGCATTTTGCCAATGAATTTCAAGTTTTTTTTCTCAATTCATCCAAAATCCCTCCTTATGATTGATGAAAATAAAGAAAGAAAATTTGGCCATTAAGATACTGCATTTGTTAGTAGTCCAAACATCACAAAAAGTTGATTATTTCAGTTCAGTCCTCGCAGACTGTTCTTGTTGCTACAGCCTGGTGTATGTGAAAGATTATCAGCAACAATTATTTCTTTTCACTGACTCAAATAAACACATTGTGGGACTGTTCAAAAGTGTGCTCTTTGGAACCCATTCAAACCACTTTTTTTTTCAGCGTGCTGTAATAGAAATGATAAAATGTGCATCCCCTCTTTTTCCCACATATTATATATTCTTTAACTTTCTTTGACGTCCTTAATCAAAAAATGTTAGGACCATCATTTAAAGCCAGATGGTTCACAAATAAGCTGTATAGACATGAGATATTGCATGCTTTGTATTGTTTGTGTGATGGCAGGTTGAAAAATCATGTTTATAATGGAAGTTATAATGGATCCTTACTGTGTACAAGCTGAAAACTACAAACTACAAATGGAGTATATCTGCTCCCATCGTTTACAATAGGCTAAACATGTATTATTGATGAAAAATGTCAAAACAAAAGATCAACGATATGTCACCCAGCAAAAAATCTCACCGTTTGCATTAAAAAAGAACAAAACCCCCAACAGCACAAAAAATGGTTAGTAAAATTTTAAGAAGTTATGCTTTTAAACATTTTCAAACTGACGGGTGATGAAAAGCTAGTTACTTAGTTAGTCAGTTAGTTTATCTTTCTTCGGGCCATAGAAATACAAAAACAAAACAAAAAAAGCAAGAACATAAGAATAAAGAAAAAAAAAATTTACAGACCGAAAGGGTTTAGGCTGAAGTTTTACACTTATTTCGCCTAACCCTAAGAACTTAAAGTATGACGTTCCAGATAGCGACAGATGAACATAATAGAATAAATATGTATAATATAAACAGACAGAAACAGTGACTTGCACAAATGTACTCACACACTCATTCTTTCTTGATATATTTTTTAGTACACTGAATCTAAATTTTGTTTTAAAAGTGTAAATTATTATTATTATTATTACTCAATATTTCCACACAGTAATTAAGGTATGGAAGTATGTGAGAATTATACAACAATTGAAGTGCATAATGATTGACAGAGTATTTAATTTTGCATAATACACCAAAAGCCGTGTTCAAATGCACGTGCTGAAACTTTTGACAGAGAGTTTCCTATATGTTCTGGGAGACAAAGCTAAAACTGTCCCGGCAGGTGAATCTGGGTCATTGTTTCAGTGCCATCAGTTTAACCCAGTGCCAGCTCTAACCTCATCGGTGGAACGGAACTGAGGCTTTGACGAGTGTGGATTGCTTAAATATGCAAGGCTTTAACTTAATCTCACTCCATGAAATTCAACTTATGCTGAAATCAAGTCGTACATGACATGACAACATGACTACACTTATTAAATACCACTTGTTATGCTATTGTGTTGGTAAAATAACAGAAGAAACAACTTACCCATGAGCAGGAACGCTAGCAAAACAATAGTGATCTGTTGAAAAATGAACACAAAAGATTATAATTAGTTTGAGCTATTCATATAATACAGTATAGCAGTAAAGATGATGTTATACCCAATATTTCATTGTTGCGGCTTTCACAGCACAGTTGTTTAACCCGTGAGATGAGCCTGTAAATGAAAGCATGCGTCATTAAAAGCAAATACTAGTACACAGTAGCAAATAATAGTACACTGCATATTGTTCTGTGTAACCTCTGCAGATCACACAGTCAGTCACTCACCAGTGAAAAGCAAAGAAGAGGTGAACCTCGTGAGCTGGTGTGGTACTGAGCGCCGACTGAAATGTTTTTATACTTTTATACGACAGACAATTATCAAGACACTTTTCAAAGTGCCCAATCAAATTACAGATCAATTATACTCCTGTGACATTAGATGTATAATTGGTTATCAAAGCATTATCATTATGCATTTATGACTAAACCCTGACCTACAAAACACCTCTTGATTACTGATCACTGTTGATGTAATCACCACTAAGTGCTTTGCTTTTATTAAACATATTTCTGTATCACTTCGCTGGCATGCAAGCCAGGGCGGATCCAGACCAAACCCACACGGGACAGTCTGAGTGTCACAGGGGTGCAAAGACTCATATTGTCCTAACTGTACGTGCCTCTCACCTCTCACCTCTGTATTTGATTCATATGTTCAAAGGACCGACAATCATAAACACCCTGTAGAATGTCACATTGTCTTTTGCTCAGCAGTATTTACAAGCTTCATGATTGTCACTAACAGCTTCAGTTCACTGCCTTAAAGAGCATTTATTATACATTTTAAAAAATACATTTAGCCTTGTTTCCCTTTTATACTTCCTGGTTGGACATGGGCAGCACATAGAAATAAAACAAGCTGCATAAAGGGCCGTCAGGAGTGACTTGAGTGATGTCTCCTAAGATGGCCCCCTGGTCATTTTAATACAGTAAATGTATTACTGCCCTCATTTACTGTTCCAAATGTGTCAGTTTGGCCAATCTAGTTGCCAATAAATGAAATGTATGAGTCTGTAATTAATATGATATGCAAAATAACAAAATAAAACATGAATGGTATTAAATCTATTATTACCATTGATTTTAGTCCTTGTTATTCATAAATTGTTTATACAAATCTGTAGTACATCTTAGTGGCCACTTGAGGGCATCTGAGACGATATGATCTATCCATCTATCTATCTGTCTGTCTGTCTGTATACACACATATATATATATATATATATATATATATATATATATATATATATATATATATCAAATCAACTGTTATGGTTAAAGTTGTTCGTACTAGATCAAAAATATGAGGAAAAGTTAGTGAAACATTTTTGGTGGAGCTCTAAATGAGGTGGTTCTTAGTGCTCGAATGCCCTGTCCTGTTTTATGAACTTACAACTATTTCCTGTAATTTACTTCTTTGTTTATTTAATGCTGTATTTATTTATTCAACTTCATTTCTTCATAAGATGCCACTTGACTGCTGTAAAACTATGATAAATATTTACCTCACTATAGTTTCCCGCCAAACGAAGTAATAATTATAAAAACATGAAAACCTGTGGCTTTAACAGAACTCTGGCGCTCTTCCAAACGACTCTTGAGGTCTTGACAATGCCTACTTAAGCGCTGAAGCCGAAAATGAGATTTAGGGAGCTGTAATGAAGTGAAAAGGTCCAGCCTATAAATGGGATACTTTGTTTTCAGGTATATTTTATTGGGTTTAGAGTACTGGTACGCTGCAAATTTAAGGGTCAATTTAACCCCTGAAAAACAACAGAAACAGAGATTCTTTTCCTCAATACCAGCCATAAAAGCAGACTAAATTCAGTCAGCGAGATTTACCTTAATTAAATGTATTTGCATATTTTCTCTTTGACTTTTTTTCATTTTTAAGCCATTTTTACTTGCCTCTTTGCTTTTAAAAGTGGAGTTTGGTGTAGATTGACGATGATTGTCTGAGATCTGTTCATTGTGTGACAGCCAAATCTAAATTTAGTTATTGAGTTATAGACCTCCACATGAAGTAACAAAACCATCCTTGGAGTCTGAGACGAGCTGCAGGAGGAAAACAGCTGAAACAGGAGTGGTTTTATACAATTCTCAGCTTCTGGAAGATGACATCATGACGGCCGTGTGATCAAGACCTTCTCCTGTTGTTCATACGATATTTGCTCTAACTGTTTTGGCGTAAATATAATGCACGGAACATTTGTTTTGATCTTGACATTTCCCATTTCAAAGCTCACAGAAAAATGTCCTTCATATATGACACTTTACAGCCCCTTACACTGATATGGATCAAACTAGAAGGACTAAAATATGTTCATCTATCTTCCATGAATGCTCGACATTATTTAATTCAATTCAGAATATCACATGGGCTACACTCAAAGGCAAAGCTACATAGAATATTCCCAAATGTTTCACCCGTTTGTGATAAAGTGAGTGTGTGGATGCAGATCTAGTGCATGTGTACCACCCCAAACTTGTTTAACACACAAGTGGAGACTGAACCTATTCTGATTATTATTATTAGATTCTCCGAGTAGGCTGAACCCACACGCTGGTCTCTTGCAAAGAGAGATCAGGCTGTCCTTTTTGTCCCTAAAACAAAAAGCAGACTTAGAGGTGATCGGGCTTTTGGATCAGCTGCTCCTAGACTCTGAATAAGCTCCCACTGATCAGACAGGACAATCCTCTTCCTGTTTTTAAATATCAGAAGATCATTTTTTCTTACATTTATGTGAGCAAACTACAGGAGAAGTTTTAACTTGATGATTGATTGATCTTTAAATGGATGGATTGGATTTTTTTCCTATTCACCTGCAGCGTCTGAGAGTAACATTAGAAATGTAAAGTCAAATTAAAAATGTATATGTTCAATTTAGAAGTTTGTTTTTTCTTGTTGTGCTAAAAATGTAGGCTTTTAAGTATAAAAGTATTCCTTTATTTATTCCTGTGAACATTTTATTTATTTTTAATTTAATTCCTACACATATTCTCCTATTTATTTATTCTTTTCTACATTTATACTTATATTTATAATGAAGTCATTTTTAGTCCTCCATTGTGTCTCGCCTTAAGATAACAAATAAAAACATAAGGTACAATTAAAAACACAGACTACGACGGAGTATAAAGGCCATTCTAAATATAAAAATATTTGGCTATTACGAGAATAAAGTCGTATATTAAGACAGAACAACAAAACGACTGTCTGCCGGAGAGGCAGACTTGGTCCCCGGGCCAGCGCTTGGACCTTGTTTGGTTCTGAAAAGTCAGAGCACAAAACACAACGCGCATCTGAAGATCCGCACGATGCGCACACGCGCATCCAACACTGGAGCACATCGCGATTCGCGACAGCCTTTTCATTTTACACATCTCAGCTGTGAGGCTCCCCAGAATTGCCTAAAACGAATAAAAACATGTATCACCTGCTCCTCAGATTAAGAGCTTCATCCAACTGCGCTCGACTTCTCCAAAAGTGTATTAGTCCATTACGCAGAGCTGAAACTTTTTATTTACTTTTTACATTTTTTAATTTTAGTCACTGATTTCGAATTCCTTCTGCAGAACATACCACACCACACTGCCCTACTGACCCGCAGACGCAGCACAGGGTCTGGAGCACTGTGTCCACCCCGCATCCCCCATGTCCCACTTTACGCACAGCTCCACGGGCCCCTTGTGCTGTGTTGTGGCACAGACAGCCCCATGAATGGTGGATTTGTGCTCAGTTTAGAAGGACAGAGACCCGGAGATAGGGGAGTGGATTATTGGTGAGGCTCCTTCACCCGCGGCTCTGGCTCATGTCCCGCTCACGGCCCACTGCACGCTCCACGCGCAGGTCATTTCCCAGCAGGACATGGGGCACCACCACAATGGGGAATTTTGTAACGTTTTAAAAGCCAACATTATAAAGTTCGACATATTGTATTATGTAAACGTTCAACTTTTCCAAGCTTCATTTGCGTCCTGCGAAAGTGAATCGCTCTTCTGCGTCACTTTGGAAACATGTTGACAGTGTCTCTGTATCTTTAAACGTCAACTTTATTCTCATAATATTACGACTTTATTCTCACAGTACTACGACTTTATTCTCATAGTTTTACGACTTTAATCTCGTAAATTTATGACTTAAATGTCGAAATATTACGACTTTATTCTCGTAATATCCAAATATTTAAAATTAGAATGTCCCTTTTCTTTTAAAGTCGGTCCAGTAAAAAAAACAATACTTCAACAGTGCGTGACAAACTGGTTTGGATTAGTTTTTGTTGACCTGACACATCTTTTTCTTTTGTGTCTTACTTTAGAAGAATACAAAATTACCCTCGATCTTCCTTTAATGGTGCCGACGATTACAAGAAAGTGTGACACAGATAGAAGCTTATAATTATCGGGGAGTTTGCTTCCTTTACGTTCAGCAAGTCAACTAGTTCAGCTAAGTGGCTGCTAATTACAATTTTCCAGTTTCACAAGTTAAGGTTTATTAGCGTGTCGAACAAGTTTACAAATAAAACTTTAAAGATTACAGATGGACATGCATTTGAAAATAAGATTTACTGTTCAAATACCACACAGCGTTAAATTAAACTTACAGCTGTAAAACAATAGACTGAAGGGAACATATTATGCTAGAGTGACATTTTTGAGTTTTGAACCCCGTTCTAACAACGTTCTGTCATCAAAAACACACCTGGTGTTGCTTGTAGCTACAGTCACACATGTTTGCTGGTTTAGACCTGGTTTAATCCTGATTTAGTCCTGGTTTAGTCCTGGTTTAGACCTGGGTTTAATCCTGATTTAGTCCTGGTTTAATCCTGGTTTAGACCTGGTTTAATCCTGATTTAGTTCTGGTTTAGTCCTGTTTTAGACTGGGTTTAGGCCTGGTTTAGTCCTGGTTTAATCCTGGTTTAGTCCTGGTTTTGGCCTAGTTTAGTGCTGGTTTGGTCCTGGTTTAGGCCTGGTTTAGGCTTGGTTTAGTCCTGGTTTGGTCCTGGTTTAGACCTGGTTTAGTCCTGGTTTAGACCTGGTTTAATCCTGGTTTAGTCCTGGTTTAGTCCTGGTTTAGTCTTGGTTTGGTCCTGGTTTAGACCTGGTTTAGTCCTGGTTTTTGCCTGGTTTAGTCCTGGTTTGGTCCTGGTTTAGACCTGGTTTCGTCCTGGTTTAGTCCTGGTTTAGTCCTGGTTTAGTCCTGGTTTTTGCCTGGTTTAGTCCTGGTTTGGTCCTGGTTTAGACCTGGTTTAGTCCTGGTTTAGGCCTGTTTTAGGCCTGGTTTAGTCCTGGTTTAGTCCTGTTTTAGACCTGTTTTAGTCCTGGTTTAGGCCTGGTTTAGTCCTGGTTTTGGCCTAGTTTAGTCCTGGTTTGGTCCTGGTTTAGACCTGGTTTAGTCTTGGTTTAGACCTGGTTTAATCCTGGTTTAGACCTGGTTTAGTCCTGGTTTAGTTCTGGTTTAGTCCTGGTTTAGGCCTGGTTTAGTCCTGGTTTGGTCCTGGTTTAGGCCTGGTTTAGGCCTGGTTTAGTCCTGGTTTAGCCCTGGTTTAGTCCTGGTTTAGTCCTGGTTTAGTCCTGGTTTTGGCCTAGTTTAGTCCTGGTTTGGTCCTGATTTAGACCTGGTTTAGTCCTGGTTTAGACTTGGTTTAATCCTGATTTAGTTCTGTTTTAGACCTAGTTTAGTCCTGGTTTAGTCCTGGTTTTGGCCTAGTTTAGTCCTGGTTTGGTCCTGGTTTAGGCCTGGTTTAGGCTTGGTTTAGTCCTGGTTTAGTCCTGGTTTGGTCCTGGTTTAGACCTGGTTTAGTCCTGGTTTAGACCTGGTTTAATCCTGGTTTAGTCCTGGTTTAGTCCTGGTTTAGTCCTGGTTTGGTCCTGGTTTAGACCTGGTTTAGTCCTGGTTTTTGCCTGGTTTAGTCCTGGTTTGGTCCTGGTTTAGACCTGGTTTCGTCCTGGTTTAGTCCTGGTTTAGTCCTGGTTTAGTCCTGGTTTTTGCCTGGTTTAGTCCTGGTTTGGTCCTGGTTTAGACCTGGTTTAGTCCTGGTTTAGGCCTGTTTTAGGCCTGGTTTAGTCCTTGTTTAGTCCTGTTTTAGACCTGGTTTAGACCTGTTTTAGTCCTGGTTTAGGCCTGGTTTAGTCCTGGTTTTGGCCTAGTTTAGTCCTGGTTTGGTCCTGGTTTAGACCTGGTTTAGTCTTGGTTTAGACCTGGTTTAATCCTGGTTTAGACCTGGTTTAGTCCTGGTTTAGTTCTGGTTTAGTCCTGGTTTAGGCTTGGTTTAGTCCTGGTTTGGTCCTGGTTTAGGCCTGGTTTAGTCCTGGTTTAGCCCTGGTTTAGTCCTGGTTTGGTCCTGGTTTAGACCTGGTTTAGTCCTGGTTTAGACCTGGTTTAATCCTGGTTTGGTCCTGGTTTAGACCTGGTTTAGTCCTGGTTTAGACCAGGTTTAGTCCTGGTTTAGTCCTGGTTTAGTCCTGGTTTAGTCCTGGTTTAGACCAGGTTTAGTCCTGGTTTAGTCCTGGTTTAGACCTGGTTTAGTCCTGGTTTAGTCCTGTTTAGTCCTGGTTTAGTCCTGGTTTAGTCCTGGTTTAGTCCTGGTTTTTGCCTGGTTTAGTCCTGGTTTGGTCCTGGTTTAGACCTGGTTTAGTCCTGGTTTAGTCCTGGTTTAAGCCTGTTTTAGGCCTGGTTTAGTCCTGTTTTAGACCTGGTTTAGACCTGTTTTAGGCCTGGTTTAGTCCTGGTTTTGGCCTAGTTTAGTCCTGGTTTGGTCCTGGTTTAGACCTGGTTTAGTCTTGGTTTAGACCTGGTTTAATCCTGGTTTAGACCTGGTTTAGTCCTGGTTTAGTTCTGGTTTAGTCCTGGTTTAGTCCTGGTTTAGGCCTGGTTTAGTCCTGGTTTAGGGCTGGTTTAGTCCTGGTTTAGGCCTGGTTTAGTCCTGGTTTAGTCCTGGTTTTGGCCTAGTTTAGTCCTGGTTTGGTCCTGATTTAGACCTGGTTTAGTCCTGGTTTAGACCTGGTTTAATCCTAATTTAGTCCTATTTTAGACCTGGTTTAGTCCTGGTTTAGTCCTGGTTTTGGCCTAGTTTAGTCCTGGTTTGGTCCTGGTTTAGGCCTGGTTTAGGCTTGGTTTAGTCCTGGTTTAGTCCTGGTTTGGTCCTGGTTTAGACCTGGTTTAGGCCTGGTTTAGTCCTGGTTTGGTCCTGGTTTAGACCTGGTTTAATCCTGGTTTAGACCAGGTTTAGTCCTGGTTTAGTCCAGGTTTAGTCCTGGTTTAGTCCTGGTTTAGACCTGGTTTAGTCCTGGTTTAGTCCTGGTTTAGTCCTGTTTAGTCCTGGTTTAGACCTGGTTTAGTCCTGGTTTAGTCCTGGTTTAGTCCTGGTTTAGACCTGGTTTAGACCTGGTTTAGTTCTGGTTTAGTTCTGGTTTAGTCCTGGTTTAGTCCTGGTTTAGTCCTGGTTTAGTCCTGTTTTAGATCTGGTATAGTCCTGGTTTAGTCCTGGTTTAGTCCTGGTTTAGACCTGGTTTAGACCTGGTTTAGTTCTGGTTTAGTTCTGGTTTAGTCCTGGTTTAGTCCTGGTTTAGTCCTGGTTTAGTCCTGTTTTAGATCTGGTATAGTCCTGGTTTAGTCCTGGTTTAGTCCTGGTTTAGTCCTGGTTTAGTCCTGGTTTAGACCTGGTTTAGACCTGGTTTAGTTCTGGTTTAGTTCTGGTTTAGTCCTGGTTTAGTCCTGGTTTAGTCCTGGTTTAGTCCTGTTTTAGACCTGGTATAGTCCTGGTTTAGTCCTGGTTTAGTCCTGGTTTAGACCAGGTTCAGTTCAGCTGAAGCCTTTGGTGTTACATGTTGGTGTTACACTAACATATGTTCTATATTTGTGGTTGAGAGCTGGATCCTGTCGCTTGGAGGGCCTGATTTGGCCCCTGGGCCTTAAGTTGAATAGCCCTTTGAGGATCATCCCACTAGAAAATGTAAAAGTATTTAACGATCCAAAGCGAGCAGAAGTGGAAGCTAAGCACAGATCAGAGTTCTGTCACACAACATTATTTAGCGTTGTCACTGTCAAGATTAGCATGATTTAACAAGTCGCTCTGTGTCATCAACCAACAACCACTAATGACTGATCACAATGGAATACATCACTCTGGAGACTGTGAGGTGCCAGTTTATTCTGTTCCTTGTAAGTCAATATGCAAATGAAGGTGCCAAAACTGCATTCTTCGTGTGTGGCCTGGTGAAATAAATAAAATAAACTGATGAAAGATTTCTTCTGAGGAAGTTTAAGTGGTGCGCACCAAAACTGTCCCACTCAAGGAGCAGATGCAGTGGGTGGAGTCTGAGCCAAACCAGGGCAGCCCACAGGGGCGTCGGACTGGGGGGGTAAAGGGTACTGGTTTCCCCGGGGCCCAGGGCAGGAAAGGGCCAACAAGCATATCGTGTTTTTTTTGTTTTGTTTCTTACCTTAATTATGTTGGATTTTTCTAATGTTTGATCTGTTTATGTTGGAATAAAGTGCAATGCAGTTGAGTAAAGTACTTGAGAGAGTAATAATTATGCATGAAAACTGAGGGCCTCATTACCCCCTTTGAAATCAATGACCATCGTTGTTCACATTTTAGTCAAGTTGTTAACAAATAAAACTAATTTGCATGTATTGTCATGCTGCGTTTGAGATTGTTTGTGAAATTTACCAAGTAGTTATTGCAAAAACAAACTGTAATGTGTCCCAAGACAAGCCAGGAGCTACACAGAATGTCCATACATTAAATTAAATCTTTAAAAGTTATTGTTAAGTGTAGAAACCATAGGGTATATATCCTAGCATAGGCGTCACCAGACCAAGCTTGAGCCCCGGATGTTTTACGTCCAGCCCCGAATGAAATTATTTCCCCAAATTATTATTGTGATTCTGATTGAAAGTCCGCACTGTTACATGGGACTTTATGAAGACCAGAGCGACTCTGCTTTGTCCACACTCTGTTTGCTGATGTTTTCACTGGACTGTCACATGTGAGTGTAGTCTGTGTTTGTCATGTTGACGGGACGTGATGACGCTATGAGAAAAGTCCCACCTGAGGCTGGCGCCTCATGGCTCCGTGTCGGTCCACGCCTTTTACTCTCTCTCTCTTCACAAAATCTCTGCTCCGGCTCACTGCAGCGACAGAAGAGCTCAACCTCTCACTCATATTAACTAACTTGTCCTAATCAACTCATCCTAACTAACTGGTCCCAGACAAGGACATTCTAAGTGTATAGTTGACGTTGAAATCTGTCAAATGCAGGTATAAGGCCATCAGTTAAGTGCATGTGAAAGTTAGTTTACTGCAGCGGTATCTGTGCTTCTTTAGGGACCGTCAGCAAGTTACTGCACAGTGAGGTAAAGAAAAAAAATTCTACAGTGCTTTTTTTTTTTTTTTTGTAGGGCATTTGACCCAGTGACCCCAAACCACTTAATAATATGACTTTATATTTGGTTAGTGGTTCTCAAACTATGGGTGAGGGTTCAAAAGTTTCAAAAAGTATAAAATAATATTTACTAATTTGTTCTTAATCCAATGAAACATGTGCAATTTTATAAAATGCAGTGGGTGACCAGCTCCATGATAATTGGAAAAATCTGTAAATTACAAAATTATGAAGAAAATTGGGAACCTAAGTTGCGTGACTTTCTGCTTTTTTTTCATTTTTGGGACAGTAATATTGTAATACAAATATATCAGGTGTTTAGCTCTGTAACTAGTAATATATAATTTATTACAATTTTGACTTTTGTGTTTTAAATTCTATCCATCTATCTATAATTTATTTTTTAAATTTTATTATTTTTTTTAAACACTGGTTGACGAACATTGAACATAACCAGATAATAGACCAGTTTGCAAAGAAGAAATCCAGGAGGTACAATCTCATGGTCCCACCTTCTCACAAGTAACAGGTTAAAAAGTAACACAATGACAGTCAACGGAGCACAAGAGTTCAAAATAACAATTGTTGTTTTGTAATAAAAGACTCATGTGTGCCTACAAAAAATGTTTATTTTTTAGTTGCTCAAAACCTCTTAAAATGCACCAGAATAGAAGAAATAAGTCTCCCTTGGGACTTAAAGAACACATCGGGCTAAGCCCCGGATCTCAGCAAATCCTAGAAACCCATTCTGTAGTACTACATTTATTACATTTATCACACTTGAAGTACGTTTTACAGGGGATACCATTTGCTTTTACTCCACATTTGAGCGCAGGAATATGTACTTTCTTTACTAAAATATATATATATACATCAGCACATTTTTTTCTGTAACATCCCGACTAAAGTTTGAACAAAACAAGCTGTAAACATGTAAACACAGTCTAGACACACGGACAAAGGTTCATTCATTTGCCTCGGAGGCTGGCTCCAGAGCATAAACATAAACCGACATGACATAATACAAACAAACACAAATACATTTACAACATATTACATAAACAATGTACAAGTCACTCTCCACGCCCTGCACAGTCAGGTCACGTTGGTAATTAAACTGAGAAATGAACGAGTTTTTATATCTGTTGCTCTTACATAAGTGAATGGTAAATCTCTTTTTTGGACTGTATGAGCTCGTACTGACTGTGGAGCTCATGAGTGGCCTGTGTCACCACTGACTGATCAAAGATTCGTTAAAAAACAGGACAATTCTTCACCAAGCTCACCACATTCCACTCTTTAATAACTGTCCAAAAGCTGAGCAAAATTCATTCTTTTACTTTTTACTCTAAAAGTACAATTTTAAACACTTATTTTTTATGCGATACTTGAGTTTTACTTAAGTATCAGACTTTAATACTGTATCTGTTTGTTGATGGTGCAGATCAGTCAGTCAAAATGTATTTGCAGGGCCGTAACCTCAAATTCTGGGCCCCTGGTACAAACTCTCTCCATAGGCACCTTATACATAATTTTCTTTATTATGTTGTTATTGTTGTTATTTTTTCATTCACTGTTGCTAGAATTTACATTTCTACATAAATCTAACAATAACTTCTACGTCTAACAATAAGCTATTTCGTGTTGCTAACGGCTTATATTATGACGGAGTACTGTTTGTTTTTGAGGTAAGTATCAGAGCAATTTCACTAACATCTTGAAATGTGTTATTACAATAAGAATTACCCCCCTGTCCGACGCCCCTGGATATTTGTAGAGCACAGTTCGTACAAAATCGAATTCAAAGTGCTTAAACAGTCATTAAAATCCAGATAAAACTGTCAGTCACTGTTTTGAGTTTAGAATTGAAGATTTTAGCTCCACGGAAATGAAACGCAGATAAGTTTAAACACGAAGATAAGTGTGAAGCCGTTTGAGGTCTCCGACGATGCGTGCGTGGTTTGTCCAAACAGGTTTAACAAGATGAGCGGAGCCTTCACGCCGAGTTGGATCTGCAATTATGTAAACATATGGTTAGAGTTAAAGGTTACAGTTAAAGTGAAGGTTAATGGTGGTTAGTACAGATAAATGAGCAATGAATAAGTAAATAAATAAAACCTCAAGTAAAAGTATAGAATTAACTGTACTGAAAATGTACTTTTGGAGTAAAAAGCATTTCAGACAGATGTTGAGGATTATAAAGTATGATCTGGATTCAATTTTTTTTTTCTTCTTTTTCAACAGAAACTATAGATCAATTTGTTAACTTGTTGCTGTTTTATTTGTATATTTTTATTTGCTCCAAGTTGGGACATTATCTTGTATGTATGAATGAGTTAAAAAGAAAAAAAAAGTCATTTCTGACGCTCTCAATCAGTAGCGAAAAGTACTTTTAGTCCTGTTAAAAATGTAGTAGAAAGTAGAAAGCACAGATTCCTGCTGTCAAATGTAATGAATTAAAAATGAAAGGTTTCCACCGTGAAATGTGCTAAATGTTCTGAAGTAAA